>CM068771.1:4525338-4775338 GCA_035084275.1 Hydrolagus colliei | reverse complement strand
GGTCTGTTTGTAAGACAACGGTTCTGGGAACGAACAAAAAATTACAACTTCACATTTGGCGCTGCGAGCAGGGTCTCAAAACATTACATCAAGGAACGAGGAGTCGAATAAGAGGTGGAACAGTTGTTGGGAGCAGCATCCGAGAAACAGGCCAACAAGGTGAGATAAAATATCTGTAAAACCTGGGTTTCTCACTTGGTGTTTTTTCAACAAATGTGACCCACGACTATCGAACCTAAGTAACTGTTGACGAGACCCAATAGAAGAACCGTTAAGACACATCCGTTGGAGATGAAAATATAGTGGAAGACGTTAAAAAAAATCTAAATTTGTGTTTTAAAAAAATTGTGCAGGTATAATTGGAGCCACCGGTTGGAGTTCATTGGAACCACCGTGGGGTTGGAGCTCCTTATACAAGGTGTAATTGGAAATCACCGAGGTTTGGAGCGAGCTCATTGGAGTTCATTACATAACTGGAGTACGTACGAGCTCACCGTAAGACAAACTAACCTGCTGGTAGTTTTGAACGGATGTAGCACAGAAACACAGGGAAATTTGGTAATCGCTAGACAAACTAACCCATTATGCATGGAGCTCATCGCCAAACTGCCCACTATGTTTTCGTAGGGGTGTTTGAATTGTTTTGTAGGTTTGAACGGTTGGTAGCTCATGTTGGTAGTAATGGTGCTTGTAGTTTTGAACGATTTAATTTGTTTGGATAATGAATGACGTTCTTCCAGCATCAGTAATTTTTTGTGATTTGTTATTTGTTGTATCGTGTGTTATAAGTTGTGTAATTCGTGAAGAAAGACAACCCAATAATTATTGATTCTAGACTCTAAATATACACCGGTGTGTAACATGAAATGGGTACAATACTTGACAAAGCAAATGGCCCAAAGGATCCGGTCCAAATTATGTGCACATTATTCCCTGAATATGAGACAAAATTTAGATTACTAAATCTCAACTAGCAAGCTAACAGACAATTACGCAGGTCCATTCGTAGACCCAGTATCGAACAGAACGAGGTTCACTTTTTAAAAAAAACGAACTAATAAACCACAGGGGAGTCGCACTCCTAAACAACATCACGATAGCGCGCTGCATGTACATATTTACAGTATAAGTTATTTAGAGGCCGGCCATTAAGTAAGATACAGTATAAGTATTGGAAATTTTAGAATATAAGATTTGGAAATAAAGAATAAGATTAAAGATAAAGAATAAAGTGTTTCAGTATAAGTTTTAGAGGTTAAGAATTTCTATATAAGCATAGAAGCAAAAGTGTCAATTTCGTGGTTAAATAAAGTAGAATAAGAACATTTAAAGTATAAGGTTGTAAAAAATAAGATTTAAAGTATAAGAATTTGTGAAGTACTACACATGAAAGTAAAGTATAAGATTTCAGAGGATAAGTATTGATAAAAAATTATATTTACTGTATTTAAAACAATTGTTTTATATGTTTAACTATGTTATGCTACAACAGATAATTGAAAGTCAAAGACCAGACAGTCGAAAACCAAATGTACATTGATAAAAAAAAATAATGTAGAGACTTACATTCGAAAAGTCAAACAAGTCAGGCATATTTTTTAAATTAACCTGACTGAGAATAAGTTTTGTTAATAAGTAAAAACACATAAAATTGAAATGAAAACAATTTGGATTTGATGTTCCAATAACACCAGTTGTTCTGATTAAAAAGAAAGTGTGATGACAAAATGTCAGGTGAAAAAACAAACAAATTTTAAGCAATTGCTACCTGAATTTACGGTCTCTATGGGGTATGTTGCGACCCTTTGAATGAGTATTTGGGGAAGACCAAAAGTCACAACATGAGTTTGAGGCCACTCTGCATATTATTGATAGCCTTGTGCCTCCCTAACTATTCTTTTAAAAGAGCAATCTGAACAGTCACAATACTCCTAATTGAAAGTTTTTCTCCGCAGGAAGTTGTGACTGTACGGTCCTTAAGAAAATTTGAGCTCAATGTGTTACCTTTTTTTTGTGTAAAAGATGTGTAAAAAAATGTTTGTACCTGTATATGGTTTAGCTTGAATGAGCAGTAATTAAAATTAAAAAAAAGAAAGCAAATTGAAGAGAAGCTTTTGTTGTATGTTTTATGTAATGTATGCATTTAAAGAGGACAATGGTGGGTCTGACTTTTCTCTGGACGCAGAGTATAAGCCAGATACTACCCACGTTCCATATGTGCTGAGTAATAGCACAGTAAAAATACAACCAATAATTTGGAATATTTGACGCAAGAACGAAGCGATAAAGTAGAGTAAACTTTGAAGATATAAGATTTTTTTTTAAAAAAGCCTGATTTATTTTATGTATCATTTATTTTGTGTATTTCAGCATTTACTTAAAATGTCTGTAGAAATTAAATATGGATAAATTAGCTTGTGGCAGTTAACTTGCGGCAGTTAGAATTTACTGCAGCCATTGACTGTGGGCGGTTTAAATTCACTGACTGCAGGCACTCTGGTTTATGTGGACAAAATGACTTTCCGTAACCCTTTGGTTTCCACATAGATTGAAAGTGTTTCTGCAGTTAATGATAATGTCATGTAAACAACTGAAAATGTTTAAAGAAACGGGAGATTTCACCTTGTAATTTAGTTCTTATAGATACTGTCAAGAATGGCATTCCATGCAGCCGCTTCTTCTGGGATAACTTATACTTTTCGCTCCAACTCTCCCACCCACAAAGCTGATCTTCGCTTTTAATTTCACTCAATCATCTCAGGGGGAAATGAGTGGACAAGTGAAACCCGGTCAATGCTGTACATTGGTAACTGTATGTGTTTTGTATGCGTCGGGTATTGTAGAGTGCGAGGTGATGGGGTCGATAGGTAGAATAAACACCATACAGTTCAAGAAGTGATAGTATTAAGAATGTCAGTATGCTGTAATATTTCATGCAACATTTAGTTTGTTTATTCCAGTATTTCAATAATGCTATCCATAATTTTTGTGGCTGTTTATGTTAATCATGATATCATTGATAATGATGTGCTGTAGTTACAGATGCTAAAATAAGTTGCAACGATTGATGTGGTGGCTGAGGTAAAAGGGAATCGTGAAGATTTTGATAATGATGATGGTAATCAGTTTGACCCACTCGAGGTGGGAACTGGACATTCTGGTCTTGTCTTACATTGACCAAAAAAGGAAATTCTAAAGACTCATGGACTTGTTTGCTGAAACAAAACGGACTCTATGGACTTTCGAGGACATTTTACCAGTGAATGGTCAAAACGAGCTGTTGAATTTCTCACTACAGATTTGGATGCGTGACCAAAAAGGTCTGAGTTTGAGAACAAAGAAGACAAGTCTAACCGATCTTGGAACAAAAAGGAGATATTCTACAATCAACACAAACTGTACTACGTTTTTAATAAGTCGATTCCAAATCACAGCCACTGTATCAATCTGCTTAATTAATTGTACTGAACTGTACTACACATGTCTTGCTCTGAACTGTACTTCTCATGTCTTATGTTTTTGTGATTTTACAATGTCTTATGGTTTTATACTTTTCTGCTTACATGCTATTTACACCGAGGGCTGCGCAAGAATGCTACAAAAGGGATTTATAGCTTGCTAAATTAATACAGGCGTAGTTCGGTTGTGAGAGATCAAAAATTGTATTTTCTCACTCTGAAGGCGGGGTCTGTTGGGATATAGATTCATAGATTCATAGAATTTTACGGCACAAAAGGAGGCCATTCGGCCCATCTAGTCTGTGCCGGCTCTTTGAAAAGAGCGATTCAATCCCACTGCCCTGCCCGCTCCCCATAGCCTAATAGACCTGTTCTCCCTAAATAAAGATCTAATTCCCTTTTAAAAGTTGTTATCGAATCAGCCTCCATCACCTTTTCAGGCAATGCATTCCAGATTCCAACAACTCGCTGAGTGAAAAAAATTCTCCTCAGCTCCCCTCTACTTCGCCTTGAAACTATTTTAAATCTGTAACCACGAGTCACAGATTCACCCACGAGTGGAGTGAATCTGTACTAAATGGAGGTACTGTACTAAACATTATAGTTAGTTCCAATCGGGCACCAATTAAAACAATCTATCCACAACACAGGCACAGTCAGCAACCTTGAGCAAAAGGGAGAGAAACAATTAACAAAGGCACAAAGGATTGTACTCGTTTGGGAAATTGCCAAGTGAGTAGCAGGAGAGCCATCTCAAGGTATCTTAACCCAATTAAACATAAAAAACAAGTCCTGAGAAACGCAGACTTGGCACAATGCCAGTCGCATCCTATCTGAGTATTTCACGGGGCAGAAAACAGTAACTCCAGCAAACCTTGACATTGTCTAAACTAGACACTATCTGGAGATAAGCTTGTTTTTAACATTTCACTTTGTTAGAGAGACATGGATTGAGTGATGTCACCATTCGAATAGTTGTTGGAACCAAGTGATTGATAATACTTTTGTAACTGTCTTTGTGTGTACTGCAAACCCCTGCCTTTTGGGGTATAAAAAGGCTGCATTAACTGACCACCGGCAGCTCATTCTTTTGACTGTCAGGTACTCTACTTGGAGACTGTTGACTTCTGAGAATCAGCTCTTGCTATAGCAAATAAACTTTACATTTTCTTATCCACGGTGTATGATCTGTTTGTAAGACAACGGTTCTGGGAACGAACAAAAAATTACAACTTCACAAGCGCAAGACCTGTGTTCGAATCCAGGCAGGTCAGGGAGAAACCTTGAGCAAGTTTCCTTACTCCCCCCACACACACACACACACACACACACACGCTCGTGCGCCTAATAATAATCCCTCCAAAAAACACAATAACCACTATTTGGAACTCCATCCCACAATCCTTTCGCTCCCTCCCTCCCTTGCCTCCTTCAAGGCTCGACTCAAGACCCTCGTCTTCGACTGTGCCTTCAACCGTCCCATTATCTCTCTGACCTCCCTCATCCCAACACTGCCCACCGCCCCCATCCACCCCCACCCAACCCCCACACAAAGCTCAGACTGTTCAGCACTTTGGTAAGTGAAAGGCGCTCTACAAATGTCAATAATCAGGAAGAGAGTAGGAAAGGGGGGAGAGGTAGGAGGGCAGCAGAGTAGGAAAGGGGAGAGAGATAGGAGGGCAGCAGGAGGCACGGTCGAAGAGGAAAGTCTTGAGACCAGCCTTGAAGGAGAAAAGGGAGGAAGCGAGGCGGAGGGATTGCGGGATGGACTTGCAGAGTGTGGGGGCAGAGAGGATGACAGCCCGGCCACTGATGGTTGGGTGGTTCGGGCGGGGACATGGTGCAGGCCGGAGCCCGGTGAACGGAGGGGAGGGGCAGGGCTGGTAGGGAGACAGCTGGTCGGAGAGATAGGTGGAGGCAAGGCCGTGAACGCCTTTGGTTCATTGTTTTTAATTGAACAGCAGGAAGACAGAGCGAGTCATCCGACGTGGGGGAGGACACCACCAAGGCTTTGGCCCAGGTAAACACCTCTTTGATTAGCGTGGCTCAAAACCACGCACTTTTATGTGGACACTACAGCAATAATTTGGAGACTTGTCACTCCTAAGATGAGGGGAATCAGCTCAGTGATGAGTTATCAGGAGTGATGAGTTAGACATATGTGATAAAAATAATAATAATAATCCTTCCATTTGATATAGCACCTTGTTATATCTTCAAGATGTTTCAAAGCGCTTTGCAGAAGGTAATAACTATAATAATAATCCTTGCATTTGACGTAGTGCTTTTCACATTTTATCGACGTCAAAGCGCTTCACAGAATACACTGTAAAGTGAAGTGACTGTATATATTTGTGGGCGAAACGCGGCAGCCAATTGCGCACAGCAGCGTCCGCCCCACAAACAGCCGTGGATTGAAATTACCAATTTTATTATTGTGGGGTTTTTTGGGGAGGGATTATTATTAGGCGTGTGTGTGTATGTGTGTGTGTGGAGTAAGGAATCTTGCTCAAGGTTTCACCCTGACCTGCCTGGATTTGAACACAGGTCTCACGCTTGTAAGGCTCTAACCACTGAGCTACAGGAGCTCCACACTACCTAACTTTGTAACTAAAATGCTGACGGAATGGATTCCCTTTGCCGTCACAACCCTTCTCCTAAACTAACTGTATGTCTTTTCACTTCGGGGAGTTTCCGACAGATATCAATAATGTTTGTTCACATGATTCCTGACAAAAACTATATTTGGACTCTTTGTCAATGGGTGTGAGCGATTACAGCGGAAACAAATCAGTCTCTATCTTTCTCCTGCCAAGGCAAAAAAAAATTCCCTCCGTCAAAAACAATTGGCCATCTTGGTTTCCCAAATGTTGCAGGATTCAGAGCAAACAACAACAACAGCGACAAAATGACATTTGTACAGCGCCTTTCACTTTAGGAGGACGTCTCCAGGCGCTGGACAGTCACTGCCTCAGACCCGAGCTGAGGACAGGGGTCGGGGACGGAGGTGGGGGGCGGGGGTTGAAGGAGTTGCTGATGGGTCCATTGAAGAGGAGAGTCTTGAGGCGAGACTTGAAACAGACCGGGGAAGTGGGGGGAGGCGGAGGGTCTGCGAGATTGGGGTACGATTGGGGATAGGGTGGAAGGTAACGGTCGTCTGCCTCTCTCGTCACAACCTTTATCATTAACTGACTTGTCATTTTACTGATGAGTGTTTGCAATAGCGATAAGAATAATAATCCTTGCACCTGATAGAGTGCCTTATCACATCTCTGAAAGCGCTTCACAGAATACATTGTAAAGTGCTAAGATTGTATATTTTGCGCGCGTAACTTTGAAACCAATCGCGGTTTCAAACTTTGAAACCGTATTGAGACACTGTGGTGGAACAGAGCGGGACAAACAGATTGAAGTGATCCATTGATTTATTTTTGCAAGGAATTATTAACCTTCTCATAACTATTGAGATATAAGACTTCACATTGTGCCATCTGTGGATTCCAAGGCTACTCCAGTTCATTTCCATGTGATGATTGGTAAACTCCAGATGTCAGCAGGATTGGAAATTCCCTGATGTCACATGATTTCTGTTTTTTCCAGTCAAGTGACCGCATTTTCTAAGGCCAGCTTATGATAACAGGATTGGAAATTCCCTGATGTGTTTTAACTTTCTCTTTCACATTCGATGGCGTTTATAAGGGAGACATTTCCAGGGCCATACGCAGGATGTTTAATGGGGGGGGTGCGAATTGCTAGTGATGGGACCAACAATGGCCGGGGGCTTGGGGGCTGCCCACGAGGGCCCCTGGCGGGGGTGAAGGGGGCGAAGCCCCCTCAAGGTTTTACACAGTTTGAGGTCATATTTTACACATTTTTGCGGTCATATTTATTTGCATGCCAGTGGACGTCTCTAAAAGCAATTTTTAATTACAGGAATACATTTTTAATAATATAAATCAAATGTGATAATCAAGTCAAAACAAGAAACGTGATATTTCAGAAACACGCCTATCAAAACATAAGTAATTTTTACTTACATTTATCAGATTAAAATACGATTTCAGCTTCCACAAAGTGGTGCTACCTTTTTATGTAGTGACTGTATACGGGATGATTTCCGATTGACACACCACGTAGACATAGGCGCTAAAGCATAGGCCTACGTCCATGAGTATCTTTTTTAAAGATAGGCATTTCTGTCCAGACACATATAACTTTTTTGTTGGGTTCTCAAAAGCTTTAATTTCTCAGAAGCTTGTAAATATGTCGTCATTGTTTGCTAGCATTACAGTCACACCTCTCAAAACTTGAGCAATTTTTACTTACGGTGATCAGATGAAAAGATGATTTTAACTTCCAGAATTGGTGCTACCCTTGTGTCTGTATACGGGATGATTTCCAAACGAGGATGGATTTGAGACTTGGCGCACGCCTATGTTTAACGAGACTCATTGACTCATTGACTAGCGCGTCTATCGACGCGGTATGTTTTGGGTAGACGCCGATTCTGGTGTGCGAGTAATTTTATATTAATACTAAATCATTCAAAGATGTGTATTTATAAGTAATACATAGTTTTGAAGAATTAATTGTTACACAAATGTTCAATAAATTTACTTGGTATTTAAATTTGATAAAAATACAATTCTCTACCCCGGAAAATGTGGACCTTTTATAATTTGGGGGGGTGCGTACTCACCCGTCGCACCCCCCCCCCCCCCTGCGTACGGGCCTGAGTTTCACTCTGTAGTGACATCATCGGTCGTCTTCATCTCACTTGTGTTGGGCGTTTGGAGGGAAACAGGAATTTTATATCATGGCTCGTGGTAAATTGTGCTTTATGAGTTCTTACAACAGAAACAATTCTAGTTTGGAAACATGCGTCTTATTTATAGCTGGAATGGAATTCACACAGTCGCTCCACTGTACAGCACCTTGGGACATCCTCGCTGTGTGAAAGGCACATTGCAAATGTAATTGTGTTGTATTCTGTGAAGCCCTTGAGGACATCTCAACAACGCAGTGAGGCTCTTATTACAAATGCAAGGATTATTGCGGTGATTATGTTAATAATAATCCCTGCATTTGGCATAGCGCCTTCAAGATGTCTCAAAGCGCTTCACAGACTACTGCGTACTGCAAAGTGAATTGACTGTGTATTTGCGGGTGAAATGTGGCAGCCAATCGGGAACAGCAGCGTCCCACAGACATTCGTGGATTGAGTGACCAAATAAGTATGAAAAATTCTTTTTGAAGGAATTGTTTATCCATGGAAAAGGAATCCACCGATCGACTAACAACCGGGTTCCTAATTACTGCTGGGTAAACAGAGGCTTGTGGAGTAAGGAAACTTTTGCCCAGATTCTCTCGCTTACTGGACGAGTGCTCCAACCACTGAGCTACAGGACTCCAGGGGTGATTCATTACTCGATGGATTACCACAACGACTTGTATTCATACAGCACCCTTCATGTGCGGTAGTGAATTGGAGCGCATACCAGTGATCAGTGGTGGAGCACACCGCCAAGCCGAGGGAGGGAGAAGGTGACTGTAGGCACGGTCCAAGAGGAAGGTCTTCATTCATGATCTAAAAGAGGGCGTGGAGAGAGCAAGGTGGAGGGATTTAGGGAGAGCGATTGATTGATTGATTGATTGATTGATTTTATTCCCAGAGAGATCCACTGCAGCAAGAAGTGAACAAATGACAATGTCAGAGATACAACCAATATTAAGTTCCGATAATCCTCAGTATGCATTGCTAAAAACATCTACTGAATGTTCTTTCGGAAAGGTAAGATATTCCATATTTAAAATATCTTTTCCTGGTGTCTTCAAATAATAATAATAATAATCCTGGTATTTGATTATAGTGCGCTCACAGAATATACTGTAAAATAAATTGTCCGTATATTTGTGGGCAAAATGCGGCAGCCAATTGCGTACAGCAGCGTCCCCACAAACAATCATGGATTGAAATGATCATTTTTTGGGGAGTGATTATTATTAGGCGTGTGGAGTACGGAAACTTTCCCAAGATTTTGTCCTGACCTGCCGGGAATCGAACCCAGGTCTCTCGCTTGTAAGGCGAGTGCTCTAACCACTGAGTTACAGAATTCCACAATGAGGACCCACGAGAGGACCCGGGTTCAATTCCTGGGCTCGGCGAACCTTAGGCAAGTTTCCTTTTTCCACACACTTATTCTTATTTACCGAGCCGTAAGTCGGAACCAGATTGTTAGTCGATTGGCGGATCACTTTAAATACAGTACTGCACTGTAAACTGTATTGACTGTATTTTGTGGATAGAACTCAGGATCTAATTGCGCACAGCAGCGTCCCACAAGAGGGACATTGATTTTCTTTCTTATCTCAACAGCTTCGCAATACAAGCAACAATGTGGAGTCACTTTTGTGTCCTGCTCTGACATCTGCCGTGGAACAGGAAAATCCACATCAGTTTCAAAACGCATTGAAAATGGGTTTGGAATGGGTAACTAACTGTTCATCGGAAATGAAGACTCTTAAAGAACGGTAATACATTTTACGGTTGTTAGCACCACTCCTATCCTCACCCGGCTCTGTTAAAAACGTCCCCAATTCCCGGAGGATAAAGTTCAAAATTCTTGTACTCGCCTTCAAAGCCCTCTGCAGCCTTGCTCCTCCCTACCTCTGTGACCTGCTAACCCCATATCAACCTGTCCACTCCCTCTGCTCAGCGGGCTCCGGCCTACTCCGTGTCCCCACCCAATGAAAATCTATCCCGCAGTTGCTTAGCTTCCCCACATCCCTCATCTCTGTATCAACACCTTCCACTTCAACCACTTTCGGTCACCCTATTACACCCATCTTTCCCACCCCTCCTGATGCTAACCCCAGCTCGGATGCAGATCCCTGATTGTCCAGCTCTGTGAGACCTCCTCCTGATGTGAGAGGTGCTGTGTTTGATCTTGGAGAGGGTGCAAAGGAGATTTACCAGAATGGTACGATGGATGGGGGACTTCAAGCACATGTAAAGATTGGAGAAACGCGGATTGGAGTCCTGTAGCTCAGTGGATAGAGCACTCGCCTTACAAGCGAGAGACCTGGGTTTGATTCCCAGCAGGGCGAAACCTTGGGCAAGCTTCCTTGCTCCACACGGCTGCCCATTGCACACAGCTGTGACCCACAAACAGGCATGGATTGAGAGACCAAATTATTATTATGTATTTTTTGGAGGAATTACCCCTAGAAAAGTGATCTGCCAATCGACAAAAAAAACAGGTTCCTACTTACTGCTAGGTAAACAGAGGTGTGTGGAGTAAGGAAACTTTACAAAGGGTTAGGGTTTTATTGCTTATGAGGCGAGCACTCTAACTACTACATACAGGACTCCTATTATGTCTCTGACATAGAAACTCATTTGTTAAAGCGCCACATGTAACTTTGGGACTCATTTCAAGATGCTTCTCTTTGACCGTTCCTTCGGTCAGCTCAAGTCCAAATCCTTGACTGTCCAGCGCCTTTGGACGTTCTCCCAATGTGAACAGCGGTATATAAAGGCATATAAATGTAATTTTATATTGTGTTGTATTAACTATGTTTTTTACTCTGAAATAGTTTCATTTCATTTTGCATGAAAATGATTGATTTGCTACCTGAAATGAAAAACAGTAAAAAAGAGGATCCCAAGGAATCAGACACAGGAAAAGAGAATAGCCTGTTTTGCTGTTTTAGAAGGCTATGGAAGGTTTGCCTCAAAATTTTCCAAATCTTCATCAGTTTCATCACAAATGGAGCTGTCACTTTTGGTGAGTAGCCTGGTATGAAAAGATACAATAATACAAAAATATCAAGCAGTGTTGCAATATTTGTCATTGTCCACTGTTGTCATTGTCAATAATAATTAATATTATTAATAATAATAATCCTTGCGCCATCATTTTCACTACAGATAATAATTCATCAACATGTTTGGTGTGGTGTCTTAATAATAATCTTTGCATTTGACACAGCACTTTATCATGTCATTGAGCCACCACAGAATATACTGTGAAGTGTAGTGACTGTGCATTTTGTGGGTGATACATGGGTGATACATGGCAGCTAATTGCACACAACAGAGTTCAACAAACAGTCATGGTTTGAGTGAACACTTTTTTTTTAAGAGATTATTACACTCGGAAAGCGATCCACCAAACAGATTCATACTTACTGATAGGTAAACAGAGGCGTGTACGTTGAGTAAGGAAACTTGCCTAAGGTTTGTCCCACCTGGAAATTGAACCCGTGTCCTCGCGCTTTCAAAGTGAAAGTTTTAACCACCATGCTATAGGTCTCCATTTTACAAGTGTGAGACCTACCTATGTGTGAATCCAGGCAGATCAGGGCAAAACCTTGGGCAAGTTTCCTTACTAAACCACAATAATAAAAAAAAATTGTTCATTTCAATCCATGACTGTTTGTGGTATCCTGCTGTGCGCTAGGGAACAGCGATATATCGGTATATCGCTAAAACCCGATATGATTTTCATTTCGATATGCCGATATAGACATTTAAAAAATACCGATATATCGAAAAGCGATATATCGAGGTAAAAAATCGGGATGCGAGCACAATCAACTACAAGACCCAGAATGCTCATCTCTATACACAATGCACAGACCGAGGTGCAAAGCCGCCATCTTGTATTCATAGTCCTCGAATACAATATACAGGTATGCAAGGGGTGGGGGGAGAGAGACGGCTGTGGGTGGGGGCGGTGAGGGGGAGAGAGACTGCTGGGGGGGGGTGAGGGGGAGAGAGACGGTTGGGGGAGGGTGAGGGGGAGAGAGACGGCTGGGGGGGGGAGAGGGGGAGAGAGACGGCTGGGGGGAGGGGGAGAGAGAGACGGCGGGAGAGGGGGAGAGAGAAGGCTGGGGGAGGGGGAGAGAGACGGCTGGGGGGGGAGGGAGAGAGAGACGGCGGGGGGGGGAGGGAGAAAGAGACGGCTGGGGGGGTGGTGGGGGAGAGAGACGATGGGCGTGCGGGGTGCGAGAGAGGGACGGCGGGGGGGGGGGGGGGAGGGGAGAGACGGGGTGGATGTGATAATATACAGATAGATAGAGATGGGGGGGATGTGAGAGAGGAGAGAGGGAGAGAGACATAGAGAGACACAGACAGAAAAACACAGAGATGGAGAGAGTGAGAGACACAGAGAGAGAAAGATATTTACCTCCTGAGAAGATAGGCCCCGAATGCGCGCGCGCATGCGCAGTACGAAAAGACTGAAAATATCGGTATTTTGGTATATCCCGATATGAGCCAACCGATATATCCATACCCGGAAAATTCCCATATCGCCGTTCCCTACTGTGCGCAATGGGCTGCTGCGTTTCGCCTGCAAATATACAGTCCTTGGGACATCCTCTCGACCTGAAAGGCGCTATGAAAATGTAAGTTTGAGTGATTGATTGCGTCAATTCACTTTACAGTGTATTTTGTGAAGTGCTTGGAGGCATCTATAAGATGCGAAAAGCGCTACTGTGTATCAAATGCAAGGAATCTTACTATTGTGATTATTGTTCATCATAATTAGTTGTCACATAGAATAAGCAGCAATTCCAGCCCTCCAGGACACTACCCCATGTGGAGGGCGCTATGGATATGCAAGTTGTTGTTGTTGCCTCCGCCATTACCTCACTCCCCACGCTCCCGAAACACTCATCCACACATTCATCTCGCCTAGGCTTGACTACGGGAACTCTCTCCTCGTTGGCCTTCGCAGCTCCTCCCTTCACAAGCCACAGATTACTCAGAATTCTGCAGCTCACGTATTCTCCCGCACCAGGCTCCTCGACCACATCTCTCCCACCCTCGCCCGTCTCCACTGGCTCCCCGTCCCCCAGAGGATCAAATTCAAGATCCTCGCCCTCACTTTCATGGCCATTCACGGCCTTCTCCCCGCCTATCTCTCCGACCTGTTGTCTCCCTATCAACCTGCCCGTCCCCCCCGCTCAGCGGGCTCTGGCCTGCTCCATGTCCCCCGCCCTAACTACCCCACTGTCAATGGCCGGGCTTTCAGCCTCTCTGCCCCCACACTCTGAAACTCCATCCTGCAATCCCTTCGACTCGCCTCCTCCCTTTCCTCCTTCAAGGCCGGTCTCAAGATTTTCTTCTTCGACCGCGCCCACTGCTGCCCTCCTAACTCTCTCCCCTCTCCTTCCACCTACACCGACCCCCACACCCCGCTCGGGTCCCAATCTAACTGTTCAGTGCCTCGGGATGTCCTCCCGATGTGAAAGACGCTTTATAAATGTAATTTTGTTGTTGTTTCTAAATCCCTGTTTTCTGGATCAGAGGAAAGCGATGATGTTGAGAATGGAGGAGATGCCACTCAGCCTAAACAGCCTGGCTCAACCACAGACCATTCACTACAAGTGGTCAAACACAACAAGCTGTTAACTCTGTCAGATGTTGTCATAGAATGTGTGACTTTCCTTGGCAAAATGGAAATTTACATTTCTGATGCGTTACAAAATTTACAGTATTTTGAGTTGCAACTTACCAATCCAAAGATGAAATCTACGATTCTGAAGATAATTCAGAAAAGTCAAATGGTATGTAAAATTCCCCATTTGTTAACCATCTTTGAATTTATAATAATAATCCTTGCGTTTGACATAGTTCATTACATTTTGCCATACGTCTCAAAGTGCTTCATGGAATAATAATCCTAGCATTTGAAATAGCCCTGTTCACGTCTTCCACAGGTCTCAAAGCGCTTCACAGAATCTATTCTGTAAAGTAATTGACTGTATATGTGTCGGCGAAACATGGCAGCCAATTGTGCACAGCAGCGTCCCCACAAACAGCTGTGGATTGAAATGACCAATTTATTATTGGGATTTTTTTCTTGAGGGATTAATATCAGGTGTAAAGAGACCTGATATCATTAATATCAGGTCTCTTTACAGTATATCCACATATACTGTAAAGAGAACTAACTATACTTTGTTGGTGAAATGCAGCAGTCAGTTGGTCATAGTGGTATCCTGCAAAGAGTCATGGATTGAGTGGCCAATTTTCCTTGAGGGATCGTTATCCCCGGAAAGCAATCTACCAATGAACTAAAAACCAGGTTCCTACTTACTGCTAGGTAAACAGCGGCAAATGGAATAAGGAAACTTGCCTTGGGACGTCCTCCCGATGTGAAAGGTACTCTATAAATGTAATTTTGTTGCTGTTGCTGTAAGGTTTTGACTCTATCCAGGAATCGAACCTGGTAGATCGGTGGATCACTTCCCAGGGGTGATAATCCCTTAAAAATAAATATATATATGGAACTATATATATATATGAATTGAATCCGGGCCCTCTCGCTTGCGAAGCGAGCGCTCTGACCATCACATTACAGGCCTCCGCATTACGAGTCAATATCTATGATTTAGAACATAAGAATTAGGAGCAGGAGTGGGCTATTTGGCCCCTCAAGCCTGCCCTGCCATTCAATAAGATCATGGCTGATCTTCTAATATAACTCCACCTGCCCCTGCCTTATCGTCTTTACCTGGGGCAATGTCTCGGAACCCGTATATACAAACTAAAAATAAGCATTTGTACTCTTTTAGTTAGATACACAAATATGTAAGTTCTGTCAAGATAACTCATGCATTTTGGAAGTCAGTTCTATGCTGGCAATTAAACTTCCTATGCCATGCTATCATAATAATCATTTCATTTGATATAGCTCCCTTCAACATCATTGGGATGTCTCAAAGAAACTTTCCTAAGGTTACATAGATTCAGAGACACAATATATTCCTGTTCCTCACAACAATATCAATACCTGCTCAAGGCTTCTACTGCATGTCACACTTGTAGTAATAATAATGCTTGCTTATGCTTATGATCAAATCTTTGTTAAACCGGTGGAGGGAAGGAAAGTCATGTCATTTATCAGAAATCCCTGCTTGAATTGAATCCATCATTTGATTGTGCTTTTAATGCTTATTCATATACAGTATTACGAAATTTAATAAATATAAATTGACCCCTAAGTGATGTGTGTGTTTGTTTGTGTGTATTTTTTAAAGCATCTAATACTAAATAATAATAATCTCTGCAGTCCCATTATATAACCCGTATATACAAAAAAAATGCACCAAATATTTTTTGGTTGAAACAAAACTAAATGTTGTTTATCGATAAAAAAGGTGTTAAAAAATTATGCTCATTAAATCAAAACAGCGTAAATAGAAACATCGTAAATCGGGGGATACCTGTAATATTTTTTATTGTTATTACCAGCAGAAAGCATTCCGACAATTGACCAAACCATGTTACATTTATACAACTTACATTAATATATGGCCTTTCACATCGAGAGGACGTCCCAAGGCGCTGTACAGTCAGGTAGGGACAAGAGCAGGTGGGGAGGGGTTGGGGCAGGATGAAGGAGACTAGGAGAATTGACTGTATATTTGTGGGCGAAACGCGGCAGCCAAACTGCGCACAGCAGCGTCCCACAAACAGCCGTGGAAGTGGGATTAGAGGAGAAAGGAGGGAAAGATGGCAAGGGGAGGGGTCGGGATAGGGGGGAAGGAGAGCAGGAAAGCCGACTGTATATTTGTGGACGAAATATATATATATATCTATATATAAATATATATAAATAGGATATACCGTAAAGTGAATTAATTGTATATTTGTGGGCAAAACGCGGCAACCAATTGCGCACAGCAGCGTCCTCCACAAACAGTGTGTGTGTGTGTGTGTGTGTGTGCGTGCGTGCGTGCGTGCGTGCGTGGAGAGTAAGGAAACTTGCCCAAGGTTTCGCCCTGACCTGCAAGAGACGTGGGGAGTTCATATCAATAAATCTTTTACAAGCTGGCACGACAAGTAGATAAGGCTGTTGAAGGAAATAATCCAGGAATCCAGGCTTTATAAATATTATTATTCGGTTGGCACGCACATCATGGAGGAAACTGAAAATTGATGCATCAGCCTGAATCTAATCTCAGGAATGTACATTTGTGGAGTCCTGTGGCTCTATCTTGTACTATCAGCAATTTGCTGCTGCGTTTCACCTCCAAAATATACTGTCATTCCACTTTACAGTATATTCTGTGAAGCGCTTTGAGACGTCGATAAGATGTGATAAGGCAATGTACTATTATTGTAATACAGTAGGAGCTCCAGACAGCTCAGTGGTTAGAGCCACTCGCCTTACAAGTGTGAGACCCGTGTTTGAATCCAGGCAGATCAGGGCAAAACCTTGTGCGAGTTTCCTTACTCCACACACACACACACACACACACACACCTAATAATAGTCCCTCCAAAAAAAACACAATAATAAAAATTGGTCGTTTCAATCCACGACTGTTGGTAGGGACGCTTCTGTGCGCAATTGGCTGCCGCGATTAGCCCACAAATACACAGTCACTTCACTTCACAGTGTATTCTGTGAAGCACTTTGAGACGTCGATAAGATGTGAAAAGCGCTGTATCAAATGCAAGGGTTATTATTTTAATACTATTCTTATTACAAAGGCTTGTAGGGTTAACGGTAGCTAAGTGGCATGACTTCCTGGGACTGGTGAATCATCAGGGATATAATTGCAGGTGTGATCACACGAGTGCATATCAATCAAAATCAAAACTTACATTTATGTGGCGCCTTTCATGTCGAGAGGACGTCCCAAGGCGCTGTACAGTCAGGTAGGGACCAGAGCAGCGGGGGGAGAGGTCAGGGTAGGGGGGAGGAGAGGAGGAGAATGAACTGTATATTTGTGGGCGAAACGCATATCTCTGTGATACAAATGCAATTTTGTGGTTCTGATAATTGAATGTTTGGCTGAGGAACTGGGGTGTGGTTCAGATGCACAGCAGATGAAGAACAATGGAACTCAAAGCAAAGGGAAACGAGGGAACAGTTACGTACTTCCATATCTCCATATTTTAGACATTTAGCTGTTGCTGTAGCTAGCGCTGGTACATGTTGATGCTAGCTGCACAGCAGCACCATGGGAACTTTTGAAGATGAAATTGCAAAACGGGTTATAGTGGCTGCTGCTCTAGCTTTGCTGAAAGAATTTTTGGAGTTAGCATTTACATGTCCATGTGATCATCAGTTTAACATCCCCTACAGTTGCTTGTTCTTTCTCATTCCGATAGTTTCACTGGTGATTTCTGGTTGCAATGTACGAACGAGATCAGGACATTGGATGAACTCGCAAAGAGGATGTTTTCTTGGATCCCTGTGGGCTATATTCCTTTTCATGGACGGTGATTATTTGATTTGCATGTTTTCCACTGGGTCTAACAGGACTGACCAAAATTCCAAAAACAATGGTCGAAATCCGTGCGAGCCACTGCCTGCAGAAAGTAAGCACACCGCAGACCAACATGCCATGAACACTCTACTGATATCGCAGGTGAATGTTGTTCTTTACTTGTCCTCCTCATGAGACACTCGGTCAGTTCTGTTCGAGAAACAACTAATTGACAAACCAGCTGAGTTTGTCCGGTCCATGTGGAAAAATCCATTCTCATCTCCAGAGTCACTCTCGAAATCTGTTCACGTTAAATTAGTTTCCCTTTCTCACTCCCTGCCATTCTTACTTTGAGCTGTGTGAGTGCAAGTTGTGGAGTCACTTTGGGCACTAAATAATCTGCCACAGGCGTGTAGATGTATGGACTGTCACAGCTCTCGGGAGTAAATTTAATACGTTTAATATTTAATATTTTTTACAGAAATTATACAAATGAATTTGCAAGTCACAAAATGAGCCCTCGAGATATTGCCTATCGAGAGTTACCCACATAATGTACAGTCAATTCACAGTGCAGTGTATGCTGTGAAGCACTTTGAGTTGTCCTGAAGATTTGATAAGCCGCTATATCAAATGTAATGATTATTATTAATATGGACTGGTTGTACGCAGTGTAATACGTTTGTTATTGGATGTCTGGTATGAAAGATATTAGCGCTTTGGATCTCCTATTATAATAATAACCACTGTTTGTGATTGGGACGTCTAAAGCCTCATCACAGGACAGAAATGTGGCAGCCAATTTGCGCACACACAATAGTCCACAGAGCCATGAAGTGAACGACAACTTTGATTCGGTTGAAACTAGGAAGTGAGGGGGGTAGGCAAAGGGAGTGAGGAAGGGAGTTCCAGAGCCATATCAGGCAGTATCTATGGAGAAAAGAAAGTAAGTTGATGTTTTGGGGCTGATGACCTTTCATTAGAACTAGGGGATGTTGGAAGCGTGCAGATCCTGTGCCATCAACACCTCTGATCTCATCATCTCATGTCCTCAACCTAAATGTTTGCTTTGTCTTTCTCTCCCCACTCACTTCTCCACTTGGGTTTATAATCTGCCAAATAAAATTAGCTACTCACCTCAAACTGGCTGCTGTGTTTCGACTCAAAATACATAGCCATACCACTTTGTAATAGATCTTGTGAAGCGTGTTGGGACATCTCATCGATGCGATAAGGCATTCCAACAAATGCAAGGATTACGGTTGTACTAAGTGGAAATCTCAGTAGTTTATTTTGGATACGCTGAGTGATGGGATTTCAAATGTAACAAGACCATCAACAATCGTGATCTAATCACATTTCTTTGTCTTCTCTCCCGCACATCACAGACCATTGGGGGTATCCTGATCGTTTTGACTGTAACCATTTGGAATTGCTTAAGATATTGTGAAGAGAATAACGGAAATATCAATGGGACAGATATACCAATGAATACTCAAACCAGAAACCCGCCACCGAGCCCAAACTAGCCCCAAGTAAACAATCGGTTTTCCTGCTCTCCTTCCCCCTACCCCAACCCCTCGCCTTACCCTCTTTCCCCCCTTTTTGCCCCAATCCCACTTCCATGACTGTTTGTGAGACGCTGCTGTGCACAATTTGGCTGCCGTGTTTCGCCCACAAATATACAGTCAATTTTCCTACTCTCCTTCATCCTGCCCCAACTCCACCCCCCCTTGCTCTGGTCCCTACCTGACTGTACAGCGCCTTGGGATGTCCTCTCGACGTGAAAGGAGCTATATAAATGTAAGTTTTGTTTGTTGTTTGTTGTTGCAGCCAACGGTCACTGGGCTGAGCTTCTCTCCAGGGCAGGATTCTCAGTCAGGCCTCTGCTCCAAGCTGCGCCAACCTGAGCTCTGCGCCAATTCTCTACAATTCTGTTGCTTCATTTCGCTTTCCCTTAGAGGGGCAGCCAAAGCTGTAGTAGCCCTGGGGCCCCCATCAAGCTTAATCCATCGCTGCTGAAGCATGTATAAGAACATAAGAATTAGGAACAGGAGTAGGCCATTCAGCCCCTCGAGCCTGCCCCACCGTTCAATACGATCATGGCTGATCTAATCTAACTTCACCTGCCTACCTTATCCCCATATCCCTTAATCCCTTTATCCACAAGAAATCTATCAATCTCAGTCTTAAATATGTTCGAGGACTGAGCATCCACAGCCCTTTGGGGTAGAGAATTCCATCAATTCACTGCCCTCTGAATAAAGAAGTTTTTCCTCAACTCAGTGCGAAAGGGCTGATCACTAATTTTAAGACTTTATAGTTTCTCCAACCAGGGGAAACAATCTCCCAATAACAATATTATTGTTATTATATGTTGTTGTTAATGGTATCTGTTGCTTTAAGGCTTTAAGGACCTGTTGACATATGCTAATATGAAAATAATTAATAGATAGATACTGGAACATTACTAATATGAATTATCCTAGTAAAAATGACTGACTATAATAATAAAATAATAATAAAAGAAAATAATTATTTTATTTTTAGATTATTATTATATGTATATTATAACATTGAGGCCTTGCATTCCTTGTACAAGAACTGAGAAGGAACAACTTATCCTCCCATAAATATCTACCAACCTGATTAATAAAAAAAAGAGGCTTATGATAAGTGTCAGGCTCAAAATTCAGAAGGGAACAAAGCAGAATATAGGAAGTGTAGGATAGAACTAAAAAAGGAAGTTAGAGGGGCAAAGAGACTGCATGAAAAACAATTAGCGAGTAAGATTAAGGGGAACCCTAAGGTTTTTTACCAACATATTAAGAGTAAAAGGTTGGTCAAGGAGAGGGTGGGGCCAATTAGGGACCTAGGAGGAAATCTCGTTGTGGAGGCAGAGGGCATGGCTGATGTACTGAATGAGTACTTCGCCTCTGTCTTCACAAAAGAAAAGGATACAGCCAATGCCATGGTATTAGAGGAGAGGGTAGGAGAAATGGATAGAATAATTATAACCAGAGAGGAAGTACTAAAAAGGTTGACGTCGCTCAAGGTGGATAAGTCACCTGGTCCGGATGGGATGCACCCTAGGTTACTAAGGGAGGCACGGGAGCAAATAGCAGGGACTCTGGCCACGATCTTTCAATCTTCCTTGGACACAGGGGTCGTGCCAGAGGACTGGAGGATAGCTAATGTTACTCCCTTGTATAAAAAGGGGCAGAAGGACAAGCCTGGTAACTACAGACCAGTCAGTCTAACGTCGGTAGTGGGCAAACTTCTAGAGTCCATAATCAGGGACAAGGTAGATCTTCACTTAGAAAGATATAGGCTAATAAAGGACAGTCAACATGGATTTGTTAAAGGCAAATCTTGCCTTACAAATCTGATAGAATTTTTTGATGAGGTAACGGAATGGGTGGATAATGGTAGCGCAGTTGATGTAGTTTACATGGACTTTCAAAAGGCATTTGACAAAGTGCCACATGAGAGACTTATTATGAAATTAAAGGCCCATGGCGTAAAAGGGACAGTGGCAGCGTGGATCCACAACTGGCTGCGAGACAGAAAGCAGAGAGTTGTAGTGAGCGGCTGTTTTTCAGATTGGAGGGAAGTGAGCAGTGGTGTGCCACAGGGATCAGTTTTGGGACCATTGCTGTTTGTAATCTACATCAATGATCTGGACTTGGGTGTACGGAGTACAGTTTCCAAGTTTGCAGATGACACTAAGTTAGGGAGAATAGTAAACAGTGAGGAGGATAGTAGCCATCTGCAAGAGGATATAGACAAATTGGTAAAGTGGGCAGACACATGGCAGATGAAGTTTAATGCAGAGAAGTGTGAGGTGATGCATTTTGGGAGAAGAAATGAAGGGAGGCAATATAGGCTAGATAGTACAATTTTAAATGGTGTGAAGGAACAGAGAGACCTGGGGATTTGTGTTAGTGACTCGTTGAAAGTGGCAGGACAGGTAGACAAGGCTGTTAAGAAGGCATATGGGATACTAGGCTTTATAAA
The DNA here is from genome assembly GCA_035084275.1 of Hydrolagus colliei. NCBI lineage: Eukaryota > Metazoa > Chordata > Chondrichthyes > Chimaeriformes > Chimaeridae > Hydrolagus > Hydrolagus colliei. The sequence continues at coordinate 4,753,632 of CM068771.1, read as the reverse complement.
TAGGGGTATAGAGTACAAAAGTCAGGAAGTGCTGACTAACCTCTATAGGACTTTGGTGAGGCCTCAGCTGGAATACTGTGTTCAATTCTGGTCACCACACTACAGAAAGGATGTGAAGGCATTGGAAAGGGTACAAAGAAGATTTACTAGGATGGTGGCAGGATTGAGGGACTTCAGCTATGAGGAGAGGCTAGATAGGCAAGGCGCAGTAGAGGGGAGCTGAGGAGAATTTTTTTCACTCAGCGAGTTGTTCGAATCTGGAATGCATTGCCTGAAAAGGTGGTGGAGGCTGATTCGATAACAACTTTTAAAAGGGAATTAGATCTTTATTTAGGGAGAACGGGTCTATTAGGCTATGGGGAGCGGGCAGGGCAGTGGGATTGAATCGCTCTTTTCAAAGAGCCGGCACAGACTAGATGGGCCGAATGGCCTCCTTTTGTGCCGTAAAATTCTATGATTCTATGATTCTATGATTCTATGAATTGTTCTCCCAATTAGAGATAGACTCCAGCCTTGGTAGCAAGGGAACTGCCTAGTGTTGAGAACTCGTGAGCAGACTGTTTTCTGTCAAAACTCAATCATTTATAAAGATTGGAATATGATCCGAAAAACAGGTTTTTGTACAAGGATTGTTTGAGGGTTGAGTACGTGGCCAGCCTCCTAATTGGTGAAACCAACAGGCAAATCCTTGGGGCAGAAAGGTACAAATGCCTTGGTTTGGAGTGGTTGAGAAGCAGACCCAGCTGAAGGAAGACACACAGAGACCGTTGTGACTGACCTACTCCTCCGAAACTGATAGCATAATCAAAATACACATTTTGTTACTTGTAGTGACATTATTATTTTACCGGTATTGTTTGTTTGATTAATAAACCTCTATTACACCTTAATTGGATTGTCAGGTCATTTTTCGAACAAGTAGAAAAGGATTTGAAAGAGGTTGGTTTGTAAAAGTTGGAACTAAAAGGACTGAATGAATTAACAACATCCTCGCTCCGACTCAATTATCTCCCCATCATCCAGAGGATCCAATTCTAGATCCTGGTCCTCACATTTAAAGCCCTCCACAACCTCGCCCCCCCCCCACCTACATCCGTGACCTTCTATCCCCCCTTACCAACCTGCCCCCCCCCCTCTGCTCAGCGGGCTCTGGCCTGCTCCACCTCCCCCGCCCCACCATTGGTGGGCGAGCCTTCAGTCACTCTACCCCCAACCGCTGGAACTTCTTCACAAAGTCCCTCCGTCTCTCCCCCTCTCTGACCTCCTTCGAGTCTCGCCTCTTCAATGTACCCATCGGCAACTCCTTCCCCCACCACCATCCCTACTACTCAGCGAATCTAAATAACATTACAGCATCTCGTCAAGCGGTTGAGCAATATACTAACACTTGGCAACTTTCAATCCAATTGTTGATACAGCAATTGTTCCCATTTCCCCTCCCTCACTTCCTGAGCCCTGCACATTTTGGAAGCCTTAAGTGAAAAAAAACACACAGATTGAACTATTAAACTGACAAAAGGAGGGATCGGGTCACCACAAAGTCAATTTTGGTGTGGCGAGTGACTAAACTGAGAATTCCAAGCATCCCACCTACAACAACAACAACAAAATTACACTTCTAGAGCGCCTTTCATGTCGGGAGGACATCCCATGGCACTGAGCGGGGTGGGTGGGGGAAGGGTCGAGGTAAGGGCAGGGGGAAGGAGAGGAGGAAAGGGGGGAGAGTTAGCAGGAGAGCAGACTGGGGTTGGGGGGGGCTGAGGTTGGGGGGGGGGCTGAGGTTGGGGGAGGAGGGGTTGAGGTTGGGGAGGGGCTGAGGTTGGGGGAGGAGGGGTTGGGGGAGGAGGGGCTGAGGTTGGGGGAGGAGGGGTTGGGGGAGGAGGGGCTGAGGTTGGGGGAGGAGGGGCTGAGGTTGGGGGAGGGGCTGAGGTTGGGGGAGGAGGGGCTGAGGTAGGGGGAGTAGGGGCTGAGGTTGGGGGAGGGGCTGAGATTAGGGGAGAGGCTGAGGTTGGGGAGGGGCTGAGGTTGGGGGAGGGGCTGAGGTTGGGGGAGGAGGGGCTGAGGTTGGGGGAGGAGGGGCTGAGGTTGGGGGAGGAGGGGCTGAGGTTGGGGGAGGAGGGGCAGAGGTTGGGGGAGGGGCTGAGGTTAGGGGAGGGGCTGAGGTTGGGGGAGGAGGGGCTGAGGTTGGGGGAGGGGATGAGGTTGGGGGAGGGGCTGAGGTTGGGGGAGGAGGGGCTGAGGTTTGGGGAGGGGCTGAGGTTGGGGGAGGGGCTGAGGTTGGGGGGGGGGGGTTGAGGTTGGGGGAGGAGGGGCTGAGGTTGGGGGAGGAGGGGCTGAGGTTGGGGGAGGGGATGAGGTTGGGGGAGGGGCTGAGGTTGGGGGGGGAATGAGGTTGGGGGAGGGGCTGAGGTTGGGGAGGGGCTGAGGTTGGGGGAGGGGCTGAGGTTGGGGGAGGGGCTGAGGTTGGGGGAGGAGGAGCTGAGGTTGGGGGAGGAGGGAGGGGCTGAGGTTGGAGGCGGGGCTGAGGTTGGGGGAGGATCTGAGGTTGGGGGAGGAGGGGCTGAGGTTGGGGAAGGAGGGGCTGAGGTTGGGGGAGGGGCTGAGGTTGGGGGAGGGGCTGAGGTTGGGGGAGGGGCTGAGGTTGGGGGAGGGGCTGAGGTTGGGGGAGGGGCTGAGGTTGGGGGAGGAGGGGCTGAGGTTTGGGGAGGGGCTGAGGTTGGGGGGGGAGGGGCTGAGGTTGGGGGAGGGGCTGAGGTTGGGGGGGGGGTTGAGGTTGGGGGAGGAGGGGCTGAGGTTGGGGGAGGAGGGGCTGAGGTTGGGGGAGGGGATGAGGTTGGGGGAGGGGCTGAGGTTGGGGGGGGACTGAGGTTGGGGGAGGGGCTGAGGTTGGGGAGGGGCTGAGGTTGGGGAGGGGCTGAGGTTGGGGGAGGGGCTGAGGTTGGGGGAGGAGGGGCTGAGGTTGGGGGAGGAGGAGCTGAGGTTGGGGGAGGAGGGGCTGAGGTTGGGGGTGGGGCTGAGTTTGGGGTAGGGGCTGAAGTTGGGGGGGGGGTTGAGGTTGGGGGAGGAGGGGCTGAGGTTGGGGGAGGAGGGGCTGAGGCTGGGGGAGGAGGGGCTGAGGTTGGGGGGGGGCTGAGGTTGGGGGGGGGCTGAGGTTGGGGGAGGTGGAAGGGCCTGAGGTTGGAGGCGGGGCTGAGGTTAGGGGAGGAGCTGAGGTTGGGGGAGGAGGGGCTAAAGTTGGAGGAGAAGGGGCTGAGGTTGGGGGAGGGGCTGAGGTTGGGGGACGTGGGAGGGGCTGAGGTTGGAGGCGGGGCTGAGGTAGGGGCTGAGGTTGGGGGAGGAGCTGAGGTTGGGGGAGGAGGGGCTGAGGTTGGGGGAGGAGGGGCTGAGGTTGGGGGAGGAGGGGCTGAGGTTGGGGGAGGTGGGAGGGGCTGAGGTTGGAGGCGGGGCTGAGGTTGGGGGAGGATCTGAGGTTGGGGGAGGAGGGGCTGAGGTTGGGGAAGGAGGGGCTGAGGTTGGGGGAGGGGCTGAGGTTGGGGGAGGGGCTGAGGTTGGGGGAGGTGCTGAGGTTGGGGGAGGGGCTGAGGTTGGGGGAGGGGCTGAGGTTGGGGGAGGAGGGGCTGAGGTTGGGGGAGGTGGGAGTGCCTGAGGTTGGAGGCAGGGCTGAGGTTGGGGGAGGAGCTGAGGTTGGGGGAGGAGCGGCTGAGGTTGGAGGAGGGGCTGAGGTTGGGGGAGGGGCTGAGGTTGGTGGAGGAGGGGCTGAGGTTGGGGAGGGGCTGAGGTTGGGGGAGGAGGGGCTGAGGTTGGGGGAGGAGGGGCTGAGGTTGGGGGAGGGGATGAGATTAGGGGAGAGGCTGAGGTTGGGGAGGGGCTGAGGTTGGGGGAGGGGCTGAGGTTGGGGGAGGAGGGGCTGAGGTTGGGGGAGGAGGGGCTGAGGTTGGGGGAGGGGCTGAGGTTGGGGGAGGCGGGGCTGAGGTTGGGGGAGGAGGGGCTGAGGTTGGGGGAGGGGCTGAGGTTGGGGGAGGGGCTGAGGTTGGGGGAGGGGCTGAGGTTGGGGGAGGAGGGGCTGAGGTTTGGGGAGGTGCTGAGGTGGGGGGGGGGGGTTGAGGTTGGGGGAGGAGGGGCTGAGGTTGGGGGAGGAGGGGCTGAGGTTGGGGGAGGGGATGAGGTGGGGGGGGGGGTTGAGGTTGGGGGAGGAGGGGCTGAGGTTGGGGGAGGAGGGGCTGAGGTTGGGGGACGAGGGGCTGAGGTTGGGGGAGGGGATGAGGTTGGGGGAGGGGCTGAGGTTGGGGAGAGGCTGAGGTTGGGGGAGGGGCTGAGGTTGAGGGAGGGGCTGAGGTTGGGGGAGGAGGGGCTGAGGTTGGGGGAGGAGGGGCTGAGGTTGGGGGAGGAGGGGCTGAGGTTGCGGGTGGGGCTGAGGTTGGGGGAGGGGCTGAGGTTGGGGGGGGGTTGAGGTTGGGGGAGGAGGGGCTGAGGTTGGGGGAGGAGGGGCTGAGGTTGGGGGAGGAGGGGCTGAGGTTGGGGGAGGAGGGGCTGAGGTTGGGGGGGGGCTGAGGTTGGGGGAGGTGGAAGGGCCTGAGGTTGGAGGCGGGGCTGAGGTTAGGGGAGGAGCTGAGGTTGGGGGAGGAGGGGCTAAAGTTGGAGGAGGAGGGGCTGAGGTTGGGGGAGGGGCTGAGGTTGGGGGACGTGGGAGGGGCTGAGGTTGGAGGCGGGGCTGAGGTAGGGGCTGAGGTTGGGGGAGGAGCTGAGGTTGGGGGAGGAGGGGCTGAGGTTGGGGGAGGAGGGGCTGAGGTTGGGGGAGGAGGGGCTGAGGTTGGGTAGGGGCTGAGGTTGGGGGAGGTGGGAGGGGCTGAGGTTGGAGGCGGGGCTGAGGTTGGGGGAGGGGCTGAGGTTGGGGGAGGGGCTGAGGTTGGGGGAGGAGGGGCTGAGGTTGGGGGAGGTGGGAGGGCCTGAGGTTGGAGGCAGGGCTGAGGTTGGGGGAGGAGCTGAGGTTGGGGGAGGAGCGGCTGAGGTTGGAGGAGGGGCTGAGGTTGGGGGAGGGGCTGAGGTTGGTGGAGGTGGGGCTGAGGTTGGGGAGGGGCTGAGGTTGGGGGAGGTGCTGAGTTTGGCGGAGGGGCTGATGTTGGGGGAGGGGCTGATGTTGGGGTAGGGGCTGAAGTTGGGGGGGGGGTTGAGGTTGGGGGAGGAGGGGCTGAGGTTGGGGGAGGAGGGGCTGAGGCTGGGGGAGGAGGGGCTGAGGTTGGGGGGGGGCTGAGGTTGGGGGGGGGCTGAGGTTGGGGGAGGAGGGGCTGAGGTTGGGGGAGGTGGGAGGGCCTGAGGTTGGAGGCAGGGCTGAGGTTGGGGGAGGAGCTGAGGTTGGGGGAGGAGCGGCTGAGGTTGGAGGAGGGGCTGAGGTTGGGGGAGGGGCTGAGGTTGGTGGAGGTGGGGCTGAGGTTGGGGAGGGGCTGAGGTTGGGGGAGGGGCTGAGTTTGGGGGAGGGGCTGATGTTGGGGGAGGGGCTGATGTTGGGGGAGGGGCTGAGGTTGGGGGAGGGGCTGAGGTTGGGGGAGGAGGGGCTGAGGTTGGGGGAGGAGGGGCTGCGGTTGGGGGAGGAGGGGCTGCGGTTGGGGAGGGGCTGAGGTTGGGGAGGGGCTGAGGTTGGGGAGGAGGGGCTGAGGTTGGGGGAGGAGGAGCTGAGGTTGGGAGAGGGGCTGAGGTTGGGGGAGGTGGGAGGGCCTGAGGTTGGAGGCGGGGCTGAGGTTGGGGGAGGAGCTGAGGTTGGGGGAGGAGGGGCTTAAGTTGGGGGAGGAGGAGCTGAGGTTGGGGGAGGGGCTGAGGTTGGGGGAGGTGGGAGGGCCTGAGGTTGGAGGCGGGGCTGAGGTTGGGGGAGGAGCTGTGGTTGGGGGAGGAGGGGCTTAGGTTGGGGGAGGAGGGGCTGAGGGTGGTGGGGGAGGGGCTCAGGTTGGGGGAGGGGCTGATATTGGGGGAGGGGCTGAAGTTGGGGGAGGGGCTGAGGTTGAGGGATTGAGGTTGGGAGAGGAGGGGCTGAGATTGGGTGAGGGGCTGAGATTGGGTGAGGGGCTGAGGTTGGGTCTGAGGTTGGGGGATGGGCTGAGGTTGAGGGATTGAGGTTGGGAGAGGAGGGGCTGAGATTGGGGGAGGGGCTGAGGTTGGGGGAGGGGCTGAGGTTGAGGGATTGAGGTTGGGAGAGGAGGGGCTGAGATTGGGGGAGGGGCTGTGATTGGGTGAGGGTCTGAGGTTGGGGCTGAGGTTGGGGGATGGGCTGAGGTTGTGGAAAGAGGGGCTGAGGTTGGGGTGGAGGGGCTGAGGTTGGGGGAGGGGCTGAGGTTGTGGGAGGAGGAGCTGAGGTTGGTGGAGGTGGGGTTGGGGGGGAGGGGCTGATGTTGGGGGTGGGGCTGAGATTGGGGGTGGGCTGAGGTTGAGGAGGAGGGATTGAGGTTGGGAGTGGATGGGCTGAGATTGGGGGAGGGGCTGAGATTGGGGGAGGGGCTGAGGTTGGGCCTTAGGTTGGGGGAGGGGCTGAGGTTGGGGGAGGAGGGGCTGGGGTTGGGGGGGAAGGGGCTGAGGTTGGGGGCGTGGTTCAGTGCACGTGAGGGGGCGGGGCCAGTGACGCGCTGTCACGTGTTGTGGAGGAAGGCGCCGGGACCGGAAGTGCGTTTGTGTGTGTGTGTGAGAGAGAGAGCTTCCGGTTGAAGCCAGCATGGAGCTGGAGCGGGATCCCAGCGTCTACAGGGTGTTTGAGAAGCTCCAGACCGGTGACTGTCTACACACACACAGACACACACACAGAGACACACACACAGAGACAGAGACACACACACACAGAGACAGAGACACACGCAGAGAGACACACAGAGACACAGACAGACACACAGACAGAGAGACACACACACACAGAGACACACAGAGAGACAGAGACACAGACAGAGACACTCTCCTCACACACATACACACTCCTCACACACACACAGACAGACAGAGGCACACTCCTCACACACACCTACTGACACACACAGCCCCCCTCATATACACGCTCACACACACAGCCTCCCTCACACACACCTACTGACACACAGCTCCCCTGACACACACACACACACACACAGCCCCCCTCTCCCCTCACACACACACGCAGACACTCCTCACACACACTCACACACACAGCCCCCCTCTCCCCTCACACACACACGCAGAGACACACTCCTCACACACAGTCACACACACTCACACACACAGCCCCCCTCTCCCCTCACACACACCTACTGACACACACAGCTCCCCTGATGCACACACACACACAGCCCCCCCTCTCCCCTCACACACACACGCACGCAGAGACACACTCCTCACACACACACACACACACAGCCCCCCTCTCCCCTCACACACACACGCAGAGACACACCCCTCACACACACACACACACACAGCGCTGCCCAGGGGGGGAGGGGAGGGTGGCTCATTGCCTGAAGTCGGGGGTTGACTCTCTCTCTCCCTCCCCCCCCCCACCCACAGGAGCGCCATGTCTGAGTTTCGACATCCTGCAGGACCGAGGCACAGCCACAGGCGTGTCCGCAGACACCTCCCCCCTCAGCCTGTACCTGTGCGCGGGGACGCAGGCCGAGACCACCGCAGCCAACAGGTGAGGGCGACACCGACCCTACAGCCTCCTCTGTGATAACCCCAATCGGCAACTCCTAATATCCCCCCTTGCCCCCCCTACCCCCCCCACCCACCCTCCGCATCCCGGGTTCGATTCCCACGCAGGGCGAGATCTTAGGCAAGTTTCCTTACTCCATACACACACACACGCGCACACACACACATGTCTCTGTTAACCGGGCACTAAATAGGAGTCCGGTGGATCGAAGTCGGTGGGGTTGCTCTCCCCGGGTTAATAATCCCTTCAAAATCGTAATGGTATCAACAGTAATACTTGGGTCACTTCAAATCAACGCTTGTTTGGGACACTTCTGTGTGTAATTGGCTGCTGCGTTTCGTCGACAAAAACATATCCTGTGAAGCGCTTTGAGACGCCTCGAAGACCCGACGAGGCGCTGTGTCAAACGCAAGGATTATTATTATTAATATAGTTCTTCCCCCCTCCACACCCCACCCACTCCCCCACCACCCGCTAGTACTCCATCCCTCAGTCCCTCCACCTCTCCCCCTCGTTCAAGACCCACCTGAAGACCTTCCTCTTCGACCGCGCCTTCGATTGCCCGTCCGACTCCTACTCTCCCTGCCCCCCGCCCCCCTGATCCCAGCCTCGGGGACGTCCCTCCTGACGTGTCTGTCGTGTGTTGTCGTGGCTCAGGCTGATCGTAATGAAACTGTCCAACGTTCGGGCCTCGGAACCGAAGGGCGGCGCGGACTCGGAGTCTGAGAGCAGTGACGACGACGACGACGACGATGAGAATGAGGAGAGGCGGCCGAGGCTGGAGATAGCCATGATCCCGTATCATGGCACCATCAACCGGGTCAGGGTGAGTGTCCCTCACGTACAGTGGAGCTCGTGCAGCTCAGTGGTTAGAGCCACTCAGTCGCCTTACAAACCCGTGAGAGACCCATGTTCGAATCCAGGCGGGTCAGGGCGAAACCTTGGGCAAGTTTCCTTATTCCCCACACACACACACGCAGACACACACACACACACACACACAAACGCCTAATAATAATCCGTCCAAAAAATAACACAACAATAAAATTGGTAATTTCAATCCACGGCTGTGTGTGGGGGACGCTGCTGTGCGCAATTGGCTGCCGCGTTTCGCCCACAAATATATATACAGTCACTTCACTTTACAGTCTATTCTGTGAAGCGCTTTGGGACGTCGATAAGATGTGAAAAGCGCGAGATCAAATGCAAGGATTAGTATTATTACAGTAATGTGTGCCGCTGCTCTCTCTCACAGGCAGTCTCTCTAACAATCTCTCACACACAATCTCTCTCACTCACCGTGTGTCATACACACACAAGCAAAGTCTCTCACACAAGCAATCTCTCACGCACAGTCTCTCACTCACTGTGTCTCACACACGCAGTCTCATACACATACAAACACAGTCTCACACACAGTCTCGCTCACACACAAAAACACACACACACAGTCTCTCACACACACACACACAGTCTCACACACACACACAGTCTCTCACACACAGTCTCTCACAAACACACACAGTCTCACCTACACTCACTCACACATACTCTCTCACTCCCTCCCTCTCACACTCACTAACTCAGCACAGTCTCTCTCACACATAGTCTTTCACTCCCTCCATCTCACACTCACTAACTCAGTCTCGCACATACACACACAGTCCCTCTCTCACACAGTCTCTCACTCCCCTCTCACACTCACTAACTCAGCACAGTCTCTCTCTCTCTCACACACACACAATCTCTCCCTCCCTCAAATAACTCAGTCACACACACATAGTCTCTCTCACACGCAGTCTCTCTCTCTCTCTCACACACACACAGTCTCTCACTCCCTCTCCCCACCCCCCCAGGTGCAGTCTGTGGGAGGTTTCCCGGTGGCTGCTGTGTGGTCGGAGCGGGGGCAGGTCGACCTGTGGGGGCTACAGGAGTTAGTGGAGGCCGTGGATGGGCCCGAGGCGATGGCGAACTTCCTCCAGAGGAGACAGAAAGAGCAGCGACCTCTGACCTCCTTCACCGGCCACATGGCGGAGGGTTTTGCCCTGGACTGGAACCCGCTGGTCAGCGGTGAGTGGGTGGGTGAGGGGTGGGGGTGGGTGGGTGAGGGGGTGAGTGGTGGGGGGAAGGAGGGAGCGAGGGAGGCAGTGAGTGAGTGAGGGAGTGTGGGGGGAAGTGAGTGAGTATAGGTGGGTGAGGCAGGGAGTGAGTGAGGGAGGGAAGGAAGGAGGGAGGGAGGCAGTGAGTGAGGAAGGGAGAGGGTGGGAGGGAGGGAGGCAGTGAGGAACGGAAGGAGGGAGGGAGGGGGCAGTGAGTGAGTGTGGGTGAGTGAAGGAAGGAAGGAAGGGAGCAGTGAGTGAGGGAGTGGGTGACTGGGTGCATGGGTGAGGGAGGGGGTGGGTGGGTGAGCGAGGGAGGGAGGCAGTGAGGGAGGGACTGCCTCGCCCCCTGTCGCCCCCCTTCTCTTCCCAGTTTCAGGTCTCGGCTAAAGACCCTTCTCCTCGACCCCAACTTCGGTCACCTTTCTCCTCCCTGTCCCTGGCTCGGCCCCAGGATCCGTTATTGTGGAGAGCTCTGAGACGCTCTAAATCACAGTTGTTGTTGTTACAGGGCGGCTGGTCACGGGGGATGTGAGGGGCAGGCTCCACGTTTGGGAGCCTCGGGCGGACGGAACCTGGGCCGTCGACCAGAGACCTCTAACAGGGCACAGCCAATCAGCCGAGGATGTCCAGTGGTCACCCAACGAGCCCACGGTCAGTCTGGCTCTCTCTCACCCTCTCGCTCTCTCTGTCTCTCTCTCTCGCCCACGCTCTCTCATGCTTGCTCACTCTCTCACTCCCTCACTCACTCAGCCTCTCATTCCCTCTTTCTCGCTCACCGTCTCAGTCACGCAAGCTCTCTCTCGCCCGTTTGCTCTCAATCTCTCTCTTTCCCTCTCTCTCTCTCTCTCTCGCTCGCTCTCAGCCTCTCACTCTCTCTTTCTCGCTCACTGTTTCTTGTCATGCTCTCTCTCTCCCTCCCTCCCTCTCTCTCTGTGAGCAGGTATTTGCCTCGTGCTCTGTCGACGCCTCTCTGAGAGTGTGGGATATCCGTGCTCCCCACTCTGCGGCCTGTATGATCACGGTGCCCAACGCCCACAGTTCAGACATTAACGTGATCAGCTGGAACCGGGTGGAACCATTTCTGGTGTCCGGGGGGGACGACGGAGCCGTGAATGTGTGGGACCTGAGACAGATTCAGGTCAGTGATACGCAGCGATGGCCTCGAATAATAACAACAGTTACCCTGGCATTCAGGCGCTTCACAGAATAATAATAAGACTAATCCTTGGATTTGATACAGCGCTTTTCATGTCTTCTAGACCAGCAGTTCTCAGCCAGGGGTACGTACATGTATCCCAGGGGGTACAAAATGACTTCCAGGGGGTACAGGTGGGGGGTACATTGATATATTTCGCTCTCTTATTTGGCGTTTTGAAGCCTCCAAACTGTATATTTAATTGTTATTCCCCTGGTTGTGTGTGCGCGCTGGTTATTTTGTTGTATCAGAAAAGCTTGGTCATAAAATGCAAGTGGAATGACGGGGATGGGGTGTGTGTGTGAGAGAGTGAGTGTGTGAGAGAGTGAGTGTGTGAGAGAGTGAGTGTGTGAGAGAGTGAGTGTGTGAGAGAGTGAGTGTGTGAGAGAGTGAGTGTGTGAGAGAGTGAATGTGTGAGTGAGTGAGTGGGTGAGTGAGTGAGTGTGGTTGGGTGGGGGGAGGAAACGATAATGTTGAGAATTAACAAGGGGGTACATTACTGAAAAGGGTTGAGAAGCCACCGGTCTAGAAGGTGTCTCAAAGCGCTTCACAGAATATACTGTCACGTGAATTGACGGTATATTTGTGGGCGAAACGCGGCAGCCAATTGCGCACAGCAGCGTCCCCCACGAACAGTCGTGGATTCAAATGACCAATTTTTATTACTATGGCGGGGGGGGGGGGGGGGGGTTGGGGTGGGGAGGGATTATTATTAAACGCGCGTGTATGTGTGAGCAGAGTGTGTGTGTGTGTGTGTGTGTGTGTGTGGAGTAAGGAAACTTGCCCGAGGTTTCTCCCTGACCTGCCTGGATTCGAACCCAAGTCTCAAGGCAAAAGAACTGTGAACAGCCGTTGAAGCTGTGGATCTCGTGTGTGTTACAGGCGGGGCAGAGCGTGGCCACGTTTAAGCAGCACTCGGCCCCCATCACGTCGGTCGAGTGGCACCCCTCCGACCCGGGGGTCTTCGCCGCGGCGGGGGCAGACGACCGGGTGACGCAGTGGGATTTGGCGGTGGAGCGGGACGGAGAGGGCGAGGGAGGGGGAGAAGGGGAGCCAGGCAACCTCCCCCCCCAGCTCCTGTTCGTACACGAGGGAGACAGCGACCTGAAGGAGCTGCACTGGTCCTCGCGCTACCCCGGGGTCCTGGTCACCACCGCTCACAGCGGCTTCACCGTGTTCAGAACCATCAGCGTGTGAGGCCGAGAGTGATGGGCAGAGTCAGGACATTGCGCGAGGAGAGAGAGAGAGAGAGAGCAGCAGCGTTGGATCCTAGAACAACAACAGCGTCAACAACAACAAAATGACACTCGTATTAGCGCCTTTCACGTCAGGAGGACGGCCCAAGGCGCTGGACAGTCACTGCTTCAGACCCGAGCTGAGGACAGGGAGGGGAAGGAGTTGCCGGTGGGGGCCATCAAAGAGGAGAGTCTTGAGGCGAGACTTGAAGGAGGCCAGGCGGGGGGCGAGGCGGAGGGATTGCGGGGTGCAGGGCTATTCAACCCTTGAAGGGTTTTGAGACGGCACAGTGCCTTCGGAAGTCCTCCCGACGTGAAAGCTCTCTACGAATGTCATTCTGTTGTTGTCTGGGAGACGTGATAAGCCGCTATATCAAATGCAAGGATTATTAATATTATATTATATACATATTCATATCTCGATCTGGTTTGAGCATGTTGATGAGTTCCAGACACCAGTCACCTGTCTGACCCAAAGTGAATTGCTTTCTTTCAACTTTCTACCTTGACCCTGCCTCTCTGCCTCCCTCCACACTCTGGAGCTCCATCCCTTCGCTTCCTCCCTTTCCTCTTTCAAGGCCGGTCTCAAGACCTTCCTCTTCGACCGTGCCTTCTGCTGTCCTCCTAACTCTCCACCCCCCCCTTTCCTACTCTCCTTCCCCTGGCCCTACCCTGGCCCTTCCTCCCCCTACTGCTCAAGTCCCGACCTAACTGTTCAGCGCCTTGGGACGTCCTCCCGACGTGAAAGACGCTCTGTTTATGGTCCCGACGGGCTCAACGTGTGATGTTCTTCAGTCGACAACACACAAAGTTGATTCAATCCAATCTTTATTGCAACTTTCCAATCCAGCTTCTTTCCAATCCTCTCTTTCACTTACTCTCTCTCTCTCTCTCTCTCTCTGTCTCCAAAATCTCCCAAGTCATTCATTCCCCGAATCCTTTGGTGCACTTGTCCCATACTTAAGTGCCACTTCATAATGTTGTTAAATCTAACAGGCAACACCAGCACACTTAATTATCACTTAGAGCGTGGTCAAAGTTAATATGCAACCACTGATCGAGCAGCTGAGTAATCCCCATATAAAAAACACAATAATAAAAATTGGTCCTTTTTTCAGCCCACGACTGTTTGTGGGGGACGCTGGCTGTGTGCAATCGGCTGCCGCGTTTCGCCCACAAGTATATATACAGTCAATTCACTTTACAGTCTATTCTGCGAAACGTCTTTGAGACGTCTAGAAGATGTGAAAAGTGCTACATCGTAATGCAAGGATTATTGTTATTTTATTATGTACACGGCAGCCAATTGAGCACTGTTTGCATCCCCACAAACAGTCGTGGATTGAAAATGACCAATTTATTATTATTTTTGTTTGTGTGTGTGTGTGTGTATATGTGGAGTAAGGAAACTTGCCCAAGGTTTCGTCCTGACTGACCTGCCTGATTCGAACCCAGATCTCCCGCTTGTAACCCCTGAGACGCAGGATCACAACAAATTGCACACGTGACACTTACTTTTAAAGCATTTATTTTGAAAAGTCCCGCGCTCAACTCACCTTCTCTCCACGGACCAATGACACGCGGCTCCTCCCCGTCAATCACACCTTCCCCCACCCCCTCTCTGATTGGCCAGGTTTTAAACTGCCCTCCCCCAAAATTCGCCTTGTCATCATCACGGAATGACGCCACCACCCCACCTGCACCGCCCCACCTCCTCATGATTGGTCCGCAAACATCTACTCCGGCTCTGACTGACCAATGAGAAGCGACGCGAGCGAGCGAGCGAGCGGTTCTGGCGGATTTGAACCACGGTGACAGTTGGGAGGCGGTTGGTCTTTGTGTGTGTGTGTGTGTGTGCGCGCGAGAGAGAGAGAGAGAGCGTCAGTCAGTCAGTGTCAGTCAGTAGTGAGTTGAGTGGCGTCTGTGTATCTGTCTGTCTGTCTGTCCAGTCGGGAGGAAACCTTAGCGATAAGACGGCGGAGCAAACATGTCGAGGGAAAGGTGAGGCCCCCATCACTGTGTTCTCCTGGTGTCAGGGGGGGGGGGAGAGGGGGGGGGGGAGAGAAAGACGAGGCTATTGCTCTCCATCTCTTTCTCTCTGTGCCCTGTGGGGCCCGGCTAAGATGAATCAGACCTTACGTTCAACTCGCTCGCTCGCCTTTACAAGCGTGTGTGAGACAGACCTGTGGTTCGAGCCCAGGCGGGTCAGGGCGAAAGCTTGGGCGAGTTTCCTTACTCCACACACACGCACACGTACACACAAGACAGACACACACACAAGACAGACATACACACAAGACACAGACACACACACACAAGACACAGACACACACACACAAGACAGACACACACAAGACACAGACACACACAAGACAGACACAAGACACACACACACACAAGACAGATATACACGCAAGACACACGCACAAGACACACACACACAAGACAGACACACACAAGACAGACACACACACACAAGACAGACACACACACACAAGACAGACAGACACACAAGACAGACACACACACACACAAGACAGACACACACACACACAAGACAGACACACGCACAAGACAGACACACACACACAAGACAGACACACACAAGACAGACACACGCACAAGACAGACACACACACAAGACAGACACACACACACAAGACTAATGCCTAATAATCCCTCCAAAAAACCCATAATAATAAAAATGGGTCATTTTCAACCCACGACTGTATGTGGGGGGGGGGGAAACGCTGCCGTGCGCAATCGGCTGCCGCGTTTCGCCCACAAATATATACAGTCACTTCACTTTACAGTATATTATGTGAAGCGCTTTGGGGCGTCGAGATGCGAAAAACGCTTTATCAAATGCAAGGATTGTTGTTGTTATTATAACGTCGCAACTTAACACGTTTGGTGCAGTGTGATGTTATTATCATGGTGGAGCTACTGTAGCTCTGGGTTAGAGTCACTCGCCTTCACAAGCCTATGATGGGACCTGGGTTTCAAATCCAGGCAGGTCAGGTCAGGGGGCAAACCGTGGGCAAGTTTCCTTATTCCACACACATGCACCTGATAATAATCCCTCCAAAAGATAATACAATTGGTCATTTTCAATCCACGACTGTTTGTGGGGGGGACACTGCTGTGCGCAATTGGCTGCCGCGTTTCGCCCACAAATACACAATCAATTCACTTTACAGTGTATTCTGTGAAGCGCTTTAGACGTAATAAGGCAGCATATCAAATGCAAGGATTATTATTATTATTATAGGTGCAATCTGTTGTGGAAGGCGACGTCCCATGCTATGGGGAGAAATTATGTTCACTTTTGTGGAATTTGTATGTGTTTGGGATGTTTGCCAACACATTACAGTGCAAACATTTCAATGGCTTACATTCCCTTCTTGTTGCTCAGTTTTGTGTGTGTGGTGTATTATAGTCTCTTGAGTGTAAATTTCTTTTTTTTTACTTTAGTGGCATTCTCGCTTCTTCAATGGTCCAACTTCTCAATCAAGCTCTAGCGAAACTCCAGGACCTCTGGGACTCCATTGGCATTCAGGAAGATATGAGGGTCCAGCGGATGGAATCTGTGAATAAGTACATAGAGGTAGGTCCTTTCTCAAATGTGTGAAAGTCAACTTTCTGTAGAACATCCGAGGTAACCACCTAGTTCAATCGAAAAATTGTTGTCAAATTGGCAATAATTTATTGCCTGTATTCAAATTATTTGAAATCTAAATTGAGTGAAGTAATTGGGCAAAGGAGCTTTCACGCTGCTTGGTTCAGCTGTGAATCCAACAAACAGCAAAATAATCTGCCGTACCTCTAACCTACTTGGCCTCTACCTGTTTCCTCTGTGCAGATAATTAGTAATTACTATCAATTGAGCAGGTGCTTGTGCCAAATACCTCAGGTATATACCTCGGGTTCCCTCCTCCATGAAAGCACCCGAGTGTCTTTGCTTAAAAGCCCAGTGTAAAGTACATTGGCTTCAGGAAAAGGGCAAGCCAGGGGAATGTGAGAACATTTATAATCTTGGATTTGATGATATGGAGCCCATTATGTCAACAAGACATTTGAAAGCACTTCACCAGATGTACTGTAAAGTGGTAAATTTCTCTGTGCGGGCAAGTTATAACTGAAGGAGGGAGTGTTAGAACATTTATAGCACAAATGGAAACTAACTTTAGCTCAGAGTGGAGATGGAGCAAAGTAACGATGTGCTACAGTGGAATCTATAATCTTTCATCTCTATTATGCAATAGAAACTCTACTTTACTAATATGTTAAGATTCCTCAGTCTATTTGATAAATCATTTATTTATAATAATAATAACTTCTATCTCTGACCTCCTCTCTCCTCACAACAGTACCTGCTGCCTTTGCTCTACCAGGTCTGGCCTCCTCCTTGTTCCCCGAATCCTCCGTTCCACCGTTGGCGGCCGTGCCTTCAGCCACTACACCCTAAAAGACTGGAACTCCCTTCCTCACTCCCTTCATCTTGCCCTCTCCTTTCCTATTTTCAGGTCGCGCGTAAAGTCTAAAAACTGGACCGTGTTTGGAAACTTGTTGGATCTCTAAAGTTTGCCATTTCTCCTAGGATCTTCTGGAACAAATGATTCGTGAGGAAGAACTTATGAAACGGCAACTGGAAGAGAGCATTGAGAATTCGCAAAAGGAATTGAAGATACTATACTTTCAACTGGAACTAGATCCAAATGAGGTAATCTCACTTCAGAGCTTGCCATATTTGCCCTCTGATGTAAACTTTACTGTATGCTGTATCAAATGCAAGGATTATTATAAAACTCGTGTCTCTAATTGGAAGGTTGGTGAGAATATGACTACACTTCAGCTGGAAAAGGGCCTTCGAGATCAGGTTGAGATTTTAACGAACAAGAAGAATGCTCGCCTGGAAGAGTGCAAAAAGCTTCAAGATGAAGATCAAGCTATCTGCACTGATATCTGCAAAACTCCATACTACATTCCCTCTGGCCAAGTTCCTTCTTTACAACAGCTAAAGGAGCTTAAGGAGCACATAGTGTATATCTCCAAAGAAAAGGTGTTCTTTATATACTTGTTTATAGTCTTGCAACAGTCTTTCATATCAGGAGGATGTCAAAGCAACTCACAAAATATACTGTAAAGTGACTGTTTGGTAGATTAATGCATTCGGCCGTTTTCCACAGACAGCTGTAAAATGAATGACCGTATTTATCTCGGAGATTGTTGACAAGTTCATCGGGAGAAATTTCCTTCTTTTCAATAGTACCATAGGATCTTTGATGTCCAGATGAACAGATGGATAGGACTTCAGTTTAGCATCTCATCCAAAGGATGACATCTCCAATAATCCAGCACGTCACCAGGACTTCACTGGAATATCAGGCTGGATCAATGGGGGGAATCTTTTCAGTGGACCAACCCAAAAAAATCTCGATCTATGTTATGGCTGCTGCGTTTCGCCCACAAATATACAGTCAGTTCACTTTACAGTATATTCTGTGAAGCGCTTTGAGACGCCGATAAGATGCAAGGATTATTATTATCACTGCATGTCCATTAAGCCTGTTTCAGACTTCAGCAGTCTAAACTATTCGTTGCTAATATTTTTCTTGTCTTATGTATTGCATTACAGTAAAAGCCCGTTTATCCGTGACCAGATCAACCATAACTTCCGTTTAACCTGCACTTCAAAGAAAAGGTCCCCATTCAATTAACCGGAATTTATCCGGCGCAATGTATTTTTTTTAATTTAAAAAGTTTTGTGTGTGTTTTCGGACAAATATCCAGCACTCGCTTTAACCGGCATTGACCGGGTCCCGAGGGTGCCGGTTAAACGGGCTTTTACTGTACCAAGTTTCATTTTACACCTTGCAGCTGTTTACAGTGTGGGATTTGTTAGTTGACGTACTTTATTTCCTTTAGGAACATCGACAAGTTACTTTCCTTGGACTCAAACAAAAAATCATATCACTATTTGAGGATCTAGGTTGCTCCCCTGATACTACATTTGAAAATGACGCCGTCCTTGAGACGGCCAATCTCTTTTACCTGTCTGATGGGAACATTAAAGCACTTGAAGTGTTGCTTCAACAGGTCAGAAAACCTGCTGCACTATGTTTTTATATTTAAAAAATTCGGAGGCTAAATTTTTATTGTGAAGTGGCACAGTTAAATTGTATAATATTGTCATTATTATTATTACTTGTTTTCAAACGCAGCTGAAACTGCGAAAAGAGGAAATGCTTGTGACACAAGAGTCTCTGAAAAAACAGCTGAAGCTTCTGTGGACTTTGCTGCAAATCCCTACAGAGGAGCAGAAAGAATTCATCTTGCCTGAGGACGGTTCTGTACTTGACGTCAATAGAAAGGTTCGTATTCAATTCGCCTTACAAGTGTTGGAATCCAGGGCGAAATCATGCAGAAGTTTCCTTACTCCCCACACACGCGCGCACGCTTAATAATAATCCCTCCCAAAAAAAAACACAATAAAATCGGTCATTTCAACCCACGACTCTTGACGGGGACGCTGCTGTGCGCAATTGGCTGCAGCGTTTCGCCCACAAATATACAGTCAATTCACTTTACAGTTTATTCTGTAAAGCGCTTTGAGACATGAAAAATGCAAAGATTTTGAATATATTGTGAACTTAATCAGAATCCTTTTGTTTTAAAGTTCTTGTACCCTCTAACCGGGTTTGTGCCTGCCATTCTGACACTGGTGTGCAGTTTTGAGTTTTCTTTGTTTTACTGAAGCTGTCTTTCTATTATAGATAGAACGTGAGCTTGAACGACTCGAGCAAGTAAAAGCCAAGAACATGAAGCAGGTGATCACTGGCATTCGCCAGGAGCTACAGAGTTACTGGGACAAGTGTTTCTACAGTCAGAGCCAAAGGGCAAAGTTTGCCGCATTCTCTAATGGTATGTTGTTTGACCACAGCAAATTACATTTCTTTCGCGCCGTTCATGTAAGGCACTGGACGGTCAGGGATTTGAACCCAAACACGTGTTTGAGATTGGGGACGGGGTGGGTGGAGGGTGTTGGAAGGTAGGGGGGATAGGGGAAGGAGAGTGGCTGAATGTTCAGTCGAAGAGAAGGGTCTAGAGATGTGCTTTGAAGCAGGCAAGGGAGGGAGCAAGACAAGGGACTTTGATGTAGTTCTAAAGGGAATGCTGATGGTGGGGAGGGCTGGGCGGGATCTGGAACGGGCCAGAGGGAGCAGACAGATTAGTATGGGGTTAGCTGGTTACAAGGCTGGCAAGGAACAACAACAACAACAATTTAACAACAACAATTTACATTTATATAGCGCCTTTCACGTCGGGAGGACGTCCCAAGGCGCTAAACAAGAGGCGTGTGACCCGAGCTGGGAGGGGAGTGTTTGGGAAGGGGTGAAACACGAAGGGGAGGTAAAAGAGTTCGGGGTGGAACAAAAGGCACGATCGAAGAGGAAAGTCTTCAAATCGGCCTTGAAAGAGGAAAGGGAAGAGGCAAAATGGAGGGATTGAGGGATGGCATTCCATAAGGTGGGAGCGGAGAAACTGAAGGCCCGGCCTCCGATGGTGGGGCGGTTCAGGCGGGGGGCTTGGAGCAGGCCAAGAGCTGTTGAACGGAGGGTCCGGGTGGGCGTGTAGGGGGAGAGTAGATCGGTTAGGTAGGATGGGGCAAGGCCGTGTAAGGCCTTGTAGGTGAGGACGAGGATCTTAAATTCGATCCTCTGGAGGATGGGGAGCCAGTGGAGACGGGCGAGGGTGGGGGTTATGTGGTCACGGAGGCGGGTGCGGGATAGTACACGGGCTGCAGAGTTTTGGATGGCCTGCAGCCTATGAATGGAGGAACTGGGGAGGCCGACTAGGAGAGAATTTCCGTAATCCAGCCGTGAGGTGATGTACGCTGCACAAGTGTTTCGGCAGCGCGGGGGGGTAAGATAATTGCGGAGCCTGGCAATGTTGCGCAGATGGAAATAGGCGGTGCCGGTCAAGGCGCGGATGTGAGGGAGGAAGGAAAGTTTTTGATCGAACATGATGCCGAGGTTCCTGATTGGCTTTGTGAGGTGGAGAGTGCAACCTTGGATGTTGAGGCTGGCAGCGCCCGATGTGCGGAGACGCTGGCTTGAGCCAATCAGGAGGGCCTCGGTCTTATTCACGTTCAATTGGAAAAAGTTGTCCCTCGTCCACGATTCGATGTCGGACAGACATGCTGTCAGAACATCGATGGTCTGGGGATTGAGGGATGAGGCAGAAAGGTACAACTGGGTGTCATCCGCATACATGTGGAAATTTACCCCATGTCTGCGGATGACGTCGCCCAGGGGGAGCGTGTAAAGGGTGAAAAGAAGGGGACCGAGGACAGAGCCCTGAGGGACGCCGTGGGAAACTGTGCGGGGGTTTGAAGAAAAGCCATTGGAAGAAACAAAATGTAAACGATGGGTCAAATAAGAGTGGAACCAGTCAAGGACTGTGCCTTGAAGGTTGAGGTGGGAGGAAAGACGTTGAAGGAGGATGGTGTGATCGACTGTGTCGAACGCAGCAGACAGGTCAAGGAGGACGAGGAGGCAGAGGGAGCCCTGGTCACAGGCGGTTAGGATGTCATTTGTGACCTTGACCAGGGCAGTTTCTGTGCTGTGGATAGGGCGGAAACCTGATTGGAGGGGTTCAAGAAGTGAGTGATTTGAAAGGAAAGAGCGGAGCTGGGAGGCAACCACTCTTTCAAGGACCTTGGATAGAAACGGGAGGTTGGAAATGGGTCGATAACTTGATGGTTGCGACGCATCAAGGGAGGGTTTCTTCAGGATAGGGGTGATGGTGGCTGTTTTAAGGGAGGTAGGGACGGTTCCTGAGGAGAGTGAAAGGTTAATGGTGTCAGAAATGAGTGGGGCTAACAAATGGAGCTGGGTGCGGAGGAGGGGGGTGGGGATGGGGTCCAATGAGCACGTGGTGGGTTTCATGGAGGTGATTGTTTTTGTGACTGAAAGCAGGGTGGTGGGGTTGAAAGTGTGAAATGGGGGGTGAGTAGGGGTTGAGGTAGCTGATGAGGGCGTGGAGGTGGAGGAGTGGTGGGGGGAGGAAACCGCAGAGCGGATTTTCTCAATTTTGGACTCGAGGAAATCCAGCATCTCCTCACAACGAACGTTTGAGGAGAGGATCTGCGAGGTGAGGCGGGGGGGGGCGGAGGAGCTGGTTGGTGGTGGCGAAGAGGAGGCGGTGGTTGTCCTTCGCTTCTAGGATTATCCTGGAGTAGAAGGCTGATTTGGCGGTGGCTAGGGCGGAGCGGTAAAATTTGATGCGGTCCAGCCAGATTTGCCGGTGGACCGTGAGGCCAGATTTGAGCCAGGTGCGTTCAACTGCTCTCACTTGGCTTTTGAGGGAACGGAGGTGAGATGTGTACCACGGTGATGATCGGGAATGGGAGACGGTTTTGGAGGTGAGGGGGGCCAGGGTGTCAGGGGTAGTGGAGAGGGTGTGGTGGAGGCGGTATTTTTGTACTTTTGTACAGACCCACAAATGGGTCTGTACAAAAATAATGCCATTGTGGGAGGAGGTCGGAGGTTTCTAGGGCAGAGGTGAAAGTTTGAGGGGGAATCTTCTTCAGGGCCGGTAGAAGATGGTGGTGGGTTTGGAAGTGGAGGGGGGAGGGATAGAGGTGTTGCAGGAAATGAAAAAATGGTCAGAAATGGCCTTGTCTGTGATGGTGACGCCAGAGACGTTGAGGCCTCGGGTGATCACCAGATCGAGAGGATGGCCGTGAGTGTGGGTGGCAGTGTTGATATGAAGGGAGAAGTTGAAAGACGAAAGTAAAGAGGAAAATTCAGAGGAAATGGGGCAGGAGAGGGTGAAATGGAGGTTGAAATCGCCAAGAATAATAAGGCGATCAGAGGAGGCACAAAGGGAAACTAAAAGTGAAGAAAAGTCTGAAATGAAAGTGGGGGAGGGTTTGGGGGGGCGATAAACTAATAGGATTTTGAAAGAACTGTGGGAGGAGTGAGAAAGGGTGAGATGTTCAAAAAAGGGGAAGGAGCCGGAGGAATAGGGGGATAGGGCGAGGGATGACTTTGAGATGAGGGCCACACCACCGCCCTCGGTTGGGTCGAGGAGCATGGTGGAATGTGTAGTTGGGTGGTGTGGCTTCAACAAGGGGGAAAGTGTCGCCTGGGGTGATCCAAGTCTCCGTCAGGGCCATGATGTCAACGTTCTCACCAAGGATGAGATCGTTGATGGCCAGTGCCTTGTTGCAGACAGAGCGGACATTTTGGAGGCCGATGCGGAAAAAGCAGTTGGCCGAGGAGTGTGAGGGGGGGCTGGGATGGTCGGTGGGGATCTGAATAAGGGAGGAGAGGTTGACCCCCCGGGTTTGTGTCCGGTGAGGCTGACGGTGATGGTGGGGGACAAGGCACTTGGTGTGACTGCTATTGGACAACCAGCACCGAGTGCCACGGTGAGCCCGACAGAGGATTCCAATACTGGAACAGAGGGAAGCGGTGGGAGGGTCGAGCAGGGACAGTAGGCGAGGAGGGCGAAGAGAAAGAAGGGTAGAGAAAAAATAACGGAGAGGGGGGGTTGGGGGGAAAAGCTTGAATAGGGGGAGGGAAGTTCGGGTCGTGGCGGCAGCCATATTGCGCACGCGGGGGACCAGGAGCGAGGGTCAATGGGGCGGCATCATCCCAAGGGATATGAGGCCGCGGCTGGGGGATGCAGAGGCGTTGCGGTCTGAAGCCTGACCGGGGCTGCGGCCGAGGCTGGCGTTGTGGGTTTTAGGTCCGGTCACCGGGGCTGCGTGTGTCCGTGATAGGAGTAGCAACAACAAAATTACATTCATAGAGCGTCTTTCACGTCGGGAGGACGTACCAAGGTGACGGGACCCGAGGGAAGGGAGAGAGTTGGGAGGGCAGCAGAAGGCACGGTCGAAGAGGAGGGTCTTGAGACCGGCCTTGAGGGAGGCAGGGGAGGGAGCGAGGAGAAGGGACTGTGGGATGGAGTTGGGGGCAGAGAGGCTCAAAGCCCGTCCACTGATGGTAGGGCCGGTCGGGTGGCGAACATGGAGCAGGCCAGAGCCCGCTGAACGGAGTGGGCGGGGAGGTTCATAGCGGGACAGCAGGTCGGAGAGCTGGTGGGGGTAGTGGGGGAGGCCGTGAATGGCCTTGAAGGTGAAGACGAGGATCTTGAATTGGATCCTCTGGGGGGGAGGTGGGGAGCCAATGGAGCCGGACGAGGGTGGGAGTGATGAGGTTCCGGAGGAAGGCCGTGAAGTGCCTTGAAGGCGATTTTGAACTCTCCTCTGGGGAAGCCAGTGTCGCCTGGATGATCTGCATCTTACTTAGGGGAGAGTTAAAAATACTGACCAGCAAAGTCAAGCCTAGATGTACCGTAAATCTCCGCGTATAAGGCGCACTTTTTTTCACGTCGGAAGATCTCGAAAGTTGGGGGTGCGCCCTATACGCAGGAACAAGAAATTTTGAGCCTCGGAAATACAGTAAACAGGAGGGGCGGCCGGCGCGCTGTCAGCCGGGGTTTGGTCAGTGTCCGGCGGGGGTTGGGGGGAGAGCGGGTGACGGGGCTTTGGCCTCGGCCGCCCGGGCAGCGGCAGCAGCAGCGGACTTCAGTGCTGTGCCTGCTGCCTGCCTTCTGCCAAACCCAGTCTGCCTGCCTCACTCCCTGCCGCTCTCTCTCCCTGCCTGCCTGCCTGCCTCTCTCCCTCTCTCCCTGCCTGCCTGCCTCTCCCTCCCTCCCTGCCTGCCTGCCTGCCTGCTTCCCTCCCTCCCTCCCTCCCTGCGTGCCTGCCTGCCTCTCTCCCTCTCTCTCTCCCTGGCTGCCTGCCTGCTTCCCTCCCTCCCTCCCTCCCTGGCTGCCTGCCTGCCTGTCTCCCTCTCTCCCTCCCTGGCTGCCTGCCTGCCTGCCTGTCTCCCTCTCTCCCTCCCTGGCTGCCTGGCTGCCTGCCTCTCTCTCTCTCTCTCTCCCTGCCTGCCTGCCTCTCTCCCCCTCTCTCTCCCTGACTGCCTGCCTGCTTTCCTCCCTCCTTCCCTCCCTGGCTGCCTGCCTGCCTCTCTCCCCCTCTCTCTCCCTCCCTCCCTGCCTGCCTGCCTCTCTTCCTGTCTGCCTGCCTGCCTGTCTCCCTCGCTCCCTCCCTGGCTGCCTGCCTCTCTCTCCCTACCTACCTGTCTCTCCTCCCTTCTGCCGGCAATATCATTGAAAATGCTTCCGGTTTTTTTTCACCAAGAAAAGGTCAAAAGTGGGGGGTGCGCCTTATACGCGGGTGCGCCTTATACGCGGAGATATACGGTAATAATCTATGAAACTGGTATAATCAAAAAGATTGTGAATAAGATAGAAGCTTACGGCACAAAAGGAGGCTATTTGGCCCATCGAGTCTGCCGGCTCTTTGAAACAAGCAATTCAATCCCATTCCTCAGCTCTCTCTCTCTTGCGCACATAACCGCGCAAACCCGTTCTCCCCAAATAAATGTCTACCTCTCTTTTAAAAGTTGTGGGAGTTCAAAAGATTTTTTATTTAAAAAATTCAATTTATGTTAAATGGCTTCCATACAGATCAATTCACAGAAGAACTACTGAAAGCACACGATGAAGAGCTGCTGAAAATGTCCCTTTATCATCAAAGGAACAAAGATATGTTTGAAAATGTGGCTAAATGGGAGCAGATGTGGAAGCAGTTTCTCGATTTGGAGGTATAAAGTGGCTCGCTCTACTTTTTTTTATTATCGCTCCAACTTGTGAGATGGGTCTGCGTAACCTGGAGAGATAAAAAACTGAAACTCGCTATGTAGGTTACTAACTTTAAGATATTTTGTTACGTGGACAATCTTCTATGAATTCTTTCCTCTGATTTGTTGATCGTTCGGTGGCTGCTTCTGAAGAAAACTCACTAATTTTCTCCTGTGTACTTTTTTTTGTCTCTTGTTCGTTGCTAGAGTCTCAAACTACTTACTGTGCCTTCATTCATGGCTTCAGCTTGTCTTTTGACTCCCATAGAAAACGCTTGCTTAACTCCCTGATGTGCTTGTTGTTTTTAATTGCAATTAACTGTAGTGGGCTCCTGTACTATGGACCTTGAAACATCACCCAAGTTCATGATCTTGTAGCTTGCCTTGGACAAATGACTCAGTAGGAAAAAGAGTGGAGTCCTGTAACTCAGTGGTTAGAGCACTCGCTTTAAAAGCGTCAGACCTGTGTTCAAATCCATGCGGGTCAGGGCAAAACCTTGGGCAAGTTTCTTCACTCCACACGCCTGATAAAATAATCCTTCCAAAATAAGCACAATAATAAAATCGGTCATTTCAGTCCATGACTGTTTATAGGGACGCTGCTGTGCCCAATTGGCTGCCACGTTTCGCCCACAAATATACAGTCGATTCACTTTACAGTACATTCTGTGAAGCGCTTTGAGACGTCTAGAAGACGTGAACAGAGCTACCGTACATCTCCGCGTATAAGGCGCACCCGTGTATAAGGCGCACCCCCCACTTTTGACCTTTTCTTGGTGAAAAAAAAACGGAAGCATTTTCAATGATATTGCCGGCAGAAGGGAGGAGAGACAGGTAGGTAGGGAGAGAGAGAGAGAGGCAGGCAGCCAGCGAGGGAGACAGGCAGGCAGGCAGACAGGAAGAGAGGCAGGGAGGGAGAGAGAGGGGGAGAGAGGCAGGCAGGCAGCCAGGGAGGGAAGGAGGGAGGGAAGCAGGCAGGCAGCCAGGGAGAGAGAGGGGGAGAGAGGCAGGCAGGCAGGGACAGAGAGAGAGAGAGAGGCAGGGAGAGAGAGAGAGGCAAGGAGAGAGAGAGAGGCAGGGAGGGACGGAGAGAGAGAGAGGCAGGCAGGGAGGGAGTGAGGTAGGCAGGCAGGCTGGCAGGCTGGGTTTGGCAGAAGGCAGGCAGCAGGCACAGCACTGAAGTCCGCTGCTGCTGCCGCTGCCCGGGCGGCCGAGGCCGAAGTCCCGTCACCCGCTCCCCCCAACCCCCGCCGGACACTGACCAAACCCCGGCT
This sequence comes from Hydrolagus colliei, assembly GCA_035084275.1. Lineage (NCBI taxonomy): Eukaryota > Metazoa > Chordata > Chondrichthyes > Chimaeriformes > Chimaeridae > Hydrolagus > Hydrolagus colliei. The sequence goes on along the minus strand of CM068771.1, from coordinate 4,727,450 downwards.
GACAGCGCGCCGGCCGCCCATCCTGTTTACTGTATTTCCGAGGCTCAAAATTTCTTGTTCCTGCGTATAGGGCGCACCCCCAACTTTCGAGATCTTCTGACGTGAAAAAATGTGCGCCTTATACGCGGAGATTTACGGTATATCAAATTCAAGGATGATTATAAAAGTGTGAACAATATAGTTTGACACATCTCATTTCAAAAGTCAATCATTCTATCAAATTGATTTTAAACTAAAAGTATGTGTCCCAAGTTCATTATCTTTCTGAGGTCACCATGGATGGTGTTTGGATATTTGGACTGCGGAAATAGCCATGTTAATAGCCATGTTTCTCCTATAGAGGAAGGCATCAGACCGAAACAGATATGCTAATCGAGGCGGAACTCTGCTTAGAGAGGAGAAGGAACGGAATCAACTTCAGAGGAAGCTGCCAAAGGTGAACACTCTCTGAGGAATTTGTCCTTTGCTACACACTTTCCAAACGGCATCCTACGTACACTTACCGAAGGAGTGAGGAATTCAATTCAAGATCAATATGTTTGTCAGGAAACATTGAACCAGAAGGGAGTTCAAAACTAGTAATCCTTGCTTTTGACGTCGAGCTTTTCATGTTGCGAGTGTTAGAGATTGATCCGAGTGAAATACACTAGAGTCGTATCTCATCAAAACAGGTTGTTTATTCAGGCTAACCCGTCAGGGCTTGACACTAAACACAGAGGGATCCCTTAATGGTGTATACTGTCCAGCAAGAGATTGATTCTTTATCCTCTGCAACCTAATACTCTACTCTCCCCTGTTTAGTGGTGTATACTGTCCAGCAAGAGATTGATTCTTTCTATTCTCTGCAACCTGCTGTCTTTGTTACAGCTCTTCCGTCAGTTGGTTCCCTTTCACGAGAGCGGCTTGGATACGGTCACGTTCCAGCATCTTCCATCAAGTCCTTCTGCTCCTCCATCTCCGCTCTGCCCTTATTCCTTTGTTGCAGCGCTTTATCCTTAAGGTTCTTCCGGTCAGGAACCCTGTCTCCTCCAATCAGAACGACGTCACTCTCCATTTCCCTCCCTGCTCTGGTCACGTACACACAGATATGCGCCTCCATCGGCTATGCTTACTTAGTCACGTACACACTGTTTGGCGCCTAAATATCACATGACCAGCAATGCCCATATTAGGCTTGGTACATACTTGACACATAGTTAAAAACCGCAACACGAGGATGTCCCAACGCATTTCACAGGATTTACTTCATTAATTTAGGCAGAATTGACGATTGCTCGTAGTTTATTAATAAAAATAATAATCCTTGCATTTCATATAACGCTTTTCACGTCTTAACGACGTCTCAAAACGCTTCCCAGAATATACTGTAAAGTGAATTGACTGTATTTGTGGGCGAAACGCAGCAGCCAATTGTGCACAGCAGCGTCCCACAAACAGTCGTGGATTGAAAATGACCAATTTTATTGTGGTTTTTCTGGGTGCATTATTATTAGGTGTGTGTGTGTGGAGTAAGGAAACTTGCCCAAGTTTTCGCCCTGATCTGCCTGGATTCGAACACAGGTCTCACGCTTGTAAGGCGAGTGGCTCTAACCACTGAGACACAGGAGCTGCACACTTCACGAGAAGGTGCTACAACATTCAACTCATTGTGGTCTTTGGGATGTAATGTTAGTGAGATCATAACCTTCCATCCAGATGGCCGAACACAAATAATAATCCTTGCAGTTATTGGCCTTATCACACCTTTGAGATGTCTCAACCGCTTCACAGGATATACTGTAAAGTGACTTTGACTATTTTGTGCATGAAATACAGCAGCCAATTGTGTACAGCAGTGTCCCACAAACAGTTGGGGATTGAATTGCTTATTTTAAGGAGTTTTTATTACCCCCCGGAATAGCAATCCGCCAATCGATTTTAACAACCAGGTTCCTACTTACTGCCTGGTAAACAAGCATGCGGAGTAAGGAAACTCACCCAATGTTTCGCCCTGTCCGGGAATCGAACCTAGGTCTCTCGCTTGCAAGGCAATGCCCTAACCGCTGAGTTGGAGGACTCCACATGAAAGGACATGAGAATTGCTGCCGTCAGGAATGGTTGCTTTAAACCATTTGCATCCATTCTACACCCGTTACTGTATTGTACACCTCAGTGTGGAATTGTAATCTCCCAAGTCCACATCTGGTCTTCCACAGCTCAGTGTCAATTGTGTCGCATTCTTCTTGCACTTTGTCCGTTTCTGCAAATTTAATTTAAATCTTGACTTTCAGATGGAGGAAGAACTGAAAGTTCACATTGAAAGATGGGAGGAAGAACAAGGTTGCCCCTTCCTGGTTAACGGGAAAAGGTTTATTGATTCTATCTCTGAGCAGTGGGAACAATACAGAGCAAAGAAAGATAAAAAGCAAGGAGCGGTAAGTGGATGATTTGAATCTTAACATTGAGAGAAGCCACCTTTATGTGATACGCAGTTGAATATTTTCTAGCTGAAACACATTTGGATGATTTACAGAAAGGCTTAAATTATTTAAGTGGACTCTGGTAGCTCGTTGGTTAGATCACTCACCTTACAAGCGCGAGACCTGTGTTCCAATCCATCCAGGTCAGGACAAAACCTTGAGCAAGTTTCTTACTCCACACACACGCCTAATAATAATCCCTCCTAATTTTGTTGTTATAGTAAACGGCTACCTGAGGTTTATTTGAATATAAGGTCTTCAAAGGATTGATTGCTGCTGGTGTCTACATATTATTTTTTCTTTCCAGTGTGAGAAGAAGGAAGGGGGAGTTTCAAGGAAACAGTCTCTAAAACGGCCTCTGGGTGGCTTTAGTACTCCAAACCAAAAAATCAGGAGAGTAAGTGTCAGACTTTTTATTCAGTGCTTCTTCTAGAACTCCTCAGATGCCTTTCTCTGATTCGAATGTGTGATCCTGTATTCCTTATAGAATTGCTACTGTAGCCGCACTCATTTGAGTGAACCTGTGTTTTGAATCCAGGCAGGTCAGGGCGAAACCTTGGGCAAGTTTCCTTACTCCACACACACACACGTCTAATAATCCGTCCCTAAAAAAAACTATAATAAATTAGTCATTTTCAATCCACGACTGTTTGTGGGGGACGCTGCTGTGCGCAATTCGCTGCCGCATTTCACCCATAAATATGCAGTCGATTCACTTCACAGTATATTCTGTGAAGCACTTTGAGATGTCGAAAAGACATGGAAAGCGCGATATCAAATGCAAAGATTATTATTATTATTAATAAACTATGAGCGCTATCTCAAATACTATTATTACTATTAAATCTTTAGCATCCACCTGGATCTGTTGCTATCTTGTCCTGACTTTCAGTACTTCCGCTATAAGGCTATTCATTTCAAGATGTGTACTTTGTAGTGAAATTGCATCAAGCTCCCCTCTGTCACACGCAAAACCAGCTTATAAAACGGAAAGATAGGCTTAATAAACTAATTTTGTGCTCACTAGTTTGTATGAGCCACGTTATTGATAACTGTGGTACATTAACTCAATATGATCTGATAAATCCATCCTATATAATTTCTAGTTTCTAAGTTGGATGCTCATACTCAAGGCTACAATATTATTTTTATTGTTTATGGTTAACTTGATCGAAATAGCTGTACTCAAATGACCCATCCTCCCCCCGAATCAATTGGCTCCCCATCAACCAGAGGATCCAATTCAAGATCCTGGTCCTCACATTTAAAGCCCTCCACAACCTCGCTCCCACCCGACATCCGTGACCTCCTAACCCCTTACCAACCTGCCCGCCCCCTCTCTCCGCTCAGCGGGCTCTGGCCTGCTCCACGTCCCCTGACCCACCCACCCCACCATTGCCGGGCGAGCCTTCAGCCACTCTGCCCCAACCTCTGGAACTCCATCCCTCAGTCCCTCCGCCTCATCCCCTCCCTGGCCTCCTTCAAGTCTCGCCTCGAGACTCTCCTCTTCGATGGATCCATCGGCAACTCCTTATCCCTCCCTTCCCCATCGTCAGCTCGGGTCTGAAGTAGTAACTGTCCAGCACCTAGGGACGTCCTCCTGATGTGAAAGGCGCTATACAAATGTAATTTTGTTGTGTTATGTTGTTATTGTTAAATGAGAATCTTTGTTCTATTAAAAAAAAGGTGCTTTATTTAATTCTGTTTCAATGCTTTCTCTTCCAGCTTGATGGAACGTACACGATGAACATTGATGCAAACCTTTCCAGTGCTCAATCTGGCAAACCGCCTCTTCCTGGTCAGAGGGTGAGTGTCCAAACATGTCCTGGTCCAAGCATTGATCCATTGAGGCTTCAAATTGGTGGAACTCCTGTAGCTCAATGGTTAGAGTACTCGCCTTACAAGCGTGAGACCTGTGTTCGAATCCAGGCAGGTCAGGCCGAAACCTTGGGCAACTTTCCTTACTCCACGCACCTAATAATAGTCCCTCAAAAATTTTTTAAAAATTGGTAATTTCAATCCACGACTGTTTGTGGGGGACGCTGCTGTGCGCAATTGGCTGCCTCATTTGGCCCACAAATATACAGTCAATTCAATTTACAGTATATGCTGTGAAACGCTTTGAGACGTCGATAAGATTAGCGAGTGCTCTAACCACTGAGCTACAGGAGCTCCGTTCATCAAAACGTTCATTAAAATGTGTCTCATTTTAGAGTCGCTGGAACTTTCTCCAGGTTAAGCATTTGAACAATGTGGTCTTTTGAACAAGATGGATATTAGTTTTGCCATTTTTTCCCATTTAGACACCGTGCAGCAGAAAATTGCCGGATCTATTGCAGAGACCAGCTTTACAAGATCACAAACAGGGCAATACACACGTCCGTGGGGCATCTCCTCCCGGGACATCTCAGCCGCTCACTACCCTGAACCGTCTGGTCACCAGCTATTCAGAGTTTTCGGTAACCGACTTGTTATAAGAAACCCTTATTCATAAGAACACAAACATAACAATTAGGAGATTCAATAAGATCATGGCTGATCTATTCTAACTCCACCTGCCCCCTGCCTTATCCCCATATCCCTTAATCCCTTTATCCACAAGAAATCTATCAATCTCAGTCTTGAATAGATTCAAGGACTGAGCATCCACAGCCCTTTGGGGTAGAGAATTCCATCAATTCACTATCCTCTGAGTGAAGAAATTTTTCCTCAACTCAGTGTGAAAGGGCTGACTCCTAAATTTAAGACTGACCCCTGGTTATACTTTCTTCAACCAGGGGAAACAGTCTCCCACTATCTACTCTGTCGTGCCCCTTAATAATGTTATAGGTTTCTATAAGATCACCTCTCATTCTTCAATGTTCTAGAGAATATAGGCCTAGATTGCTCAACCTATCCTCATAGCTCATCCCCTCATCCCAGGTACCAACCTAGTGACGAGTAGCATTCGATGCTGCAAGTCTCACATCGTGAGGAAATCTCAAAATTCTTCACAGGGTTTACCGTAAACTGGTGATTGTATTTTGTCGATGTGCGCTTTTAAAATGTGTATGTTCTAATTTGAATACTGTAGTCTGGTTTGAACTAACCTTAAGCTGTTTAAACTTCATTCGGTCTCAATTGTCCAAACTTAAAATGGGTTACTTACTCTATGAAGCCTTGGGTTCATCATTGATATCATGGGTTCAGCCTTGATATAATCATTAACCCAAATAATAATAAACCCCCCCAAAAACACCACAATAATAAAAATTGGTCATTTCAATCCACGACTGTTTGTAGGACGCTGCTGTGCAATTGGCTGCCACGTTTGGCCCACAAAATATATACAGTCACTTCACTTTATTCTGTGAAGCGCTTTGAGACGTCGATAAGATGTAAAAAGCGCTATATCAAATGCAAGGATTATTATTATTATTACTCAGACATTCTAGTTTAGTAATTTGAAAGCTGTTTGAATCTATAGTGTTTCCGCCTTGATAACCATGCCATTTAATAGTCGGGTTGTGAACCGCGGGCTGAATTTCTGACGGTGTTTGCTTTTCTTTCAGCGTGATCTGAACAAAAAATCAAACAGTGACCAACTAAATTCAACAACTGTTGAGAAATAACTGAGGTCTTCGCTTTACCGCATGGTTCATTGATCATTCGAGTCGCTTGACTTATTTCTGAGAAGTTATTTTTTAATCATGTTGAACCCAATGGTGCTGTCTGTCTCTCATCTCGAAGGCAAGTGTGTTTTTTTACCCAAAGTTGTCTTGAAACGCTCAAAGTATTTTTGAAACAGATTTATTTTTCTGAGGGTCTCTGTCGAAATGTCTTTGTGACGCCAGAAAATGGAAATGTATGTTACTCTATTCCTAATTTCTCTGAATAAAGTGTCTGTTACTATTTCATGATTTCTCTAATAAAATATTCTATTTACTTAATTCCCCTGGTGGCCTCTGCCTATGTGAATGAATGTGAAATTGCTCACTCAGTAGAATTGTACCCAGATCCAGTTTTGTCCAGGTTTGATTTTCCAATTGAAGTAGCTTAACAAATCTTCTCATAAACTCTTCAATGACCGGACTGAGCTCCTGTAGCTCAGTGGCTAGAGCCACTCGCCTTACAAGCGTGAGAACTGTGTTTGAATCCAGGCAGGTCAGGGCGAAACCTTGGGCAAGTTTCCTTACTCCACACACACACTCACGCGCCTAACAATAATCCCTCCAAAAAAAACACAATAATAAAAATTGGTCATTTTCAATCCACGGCTGTTTGTGGGGGACGCTGCTATGCAATTGGCTGCCGCGTTTCGCCCACAAATATACAGTCATTTCACTTTACAGTGTATTCTGTGAAGTGCTTTGAGACGTCGATAAAATGTGAAAAGTGCTATATCAAATGCAAGGATTATTATTATTATTACTCAGACATTCTAGTTTAGTAATTTGAAAGCTGTTTGAATCTACAGTGTTTCCGCCTTGATAACCATGCCATTTAATATTCGGGTTGTGAACCGCGGGCTGAATTTCTGACGGTGTTTGCTTTTCTTTCAGCGTGATCTGAACAAAAAATCAAACAGTGACCAACTAAATTCAACAACTGTTGAGAAATAACTGAGGTCTTCGCTTTACCGCATGGTTCATTGATCATTCGAGTCGCTTGACTTATTTCTGAGAAGTGATTTTTTAATCATGTTGAACCCAATGGTGCTGTCTGTCTCTCATCTCGAAGGCAAGTGTGTTTTTTTACCAAAAGTTGTCTTGAAACGCTCAAAGTATTTTTGAAACAGATTTATTTTTCTGAGAGTCTCTGTGTCGAAATTATTAATAATAATAATCCTTGCATTTGATATAGCGCTTTTCACATCTTATCAGCGTCCCAAAGCGCTTCACAGAATGTACTGTAAAGTGAATTGACTGTATATATTTGTGGGCGAATCGATATTATTATTATTAGGGGGAATGCTCCTTTGTTGGAAGTGACCATTTTTGGATGAGATGTTTAACTGAAGTTCTAACTTCATGTCTGCCCTCTGGCATCTGGTATAATATAATAATAATATAATAATCCTTGCATTTTGACATAGCGCTTTTCACATGTTCTCGACTACACTACAGGACTCCATGGGGAGACAGGATGGAGGAAGGATTTTAATACGGACATCCAGGGTTGTCTCTTATGCATTTTCCAATTCTCCCCCCGCCCCCCACACAACCACCTCTCCCCCACTCCCCACCCACTCTCCTACCCCTCTACTCCTTCCCCCCTCTCCCCCACTCTCCTACCCCTCTACTCCTTCCCCCCACTCCCCACCTCTCCCCTACCCCTCTACTCCTTCCCCCCACTCCCCTACACCTCTCCCCCTATTCATCACCCATTCCCCTACCCCTCTACACCTCCCCACCCACTCCCCTACCCCTTTGCTCCTTCTGCCCCTCTCCTCCCACTTCCTTCCCCCCTACTCCTCCCATCTACTCCCCTGCCATTCTACTCTACCCCACCCCCCCCACACTCACCACCAGCCTCCTACTCGCCTCCCTCCCTCTCCCCTATTCCCCTACCCCTACTTCCACGCTCCTTTCTTCCCGACTCCCTTACCTCTTACACACCCACCCCCACATCTCCCCCCCTCCCCCCCTACTCCTCTCCCGCCCTTCGCTCTTCCTCCAGGTGACTCTGGAAGTAGGTGAGGTTGGCTAAGGCTCGTGCGGCATTGTACTGAGCGTTGACGTTCGATTTCTGATAGAGCCAAGATGTCACCTCCTCCTCGAGCTGCTGCTGGATCTCACGGTGGAAATGATCTGCAGAGGTGACGAGAGAGGGCATCAGTCGAGCTCCTGTAGCCCAGTGGTTAGAGCCACTCGCCTTGCAAGCGTGAGACTTGCGTTCGAATCCAGGCAGGTCAGGGCGAAACCTTGGGCATGTTTCCTTACTTCACACACACGCACACGCACACGCGCCTAATAATAATCCCTCTAAAGAAAACCCACAATGATTTTTAAAAGTTGTTCATTTCAAACCACGATTGTTTGTGGGGGACGCTGACGTGCGCAATTGGCTGCCGCGTTTTGCCCACAAATATATACAGTTAATTCACTTTACAGTATATTCTGCATTAATTACCAATTTTTATTATTGTGGATTTTTTGAAGGGATTATTATGAGGTGTGTGTGGGGGTGTGTGTGTGGAGTAAGGAAACTTATCCAAGGTTTCGCCCTGACCTGCCTGGATTCGAACACAGGTCTCACGCTCGCAAGGCGAATGGCTCTAACCCACTGAGCCGCACGAGCTCCACTATAACAACAAAATCACATTTCCTCCCTTTCACATTGGGAGGACGTGGGGGAGAAGGTTTGAGGCCGTGAGGGTTTGAAAGGTGGGTGGGGTTCGGGAGACTGACCCGGGCTCTTCTCCCCCTGCCTGGGGGGCTTGCGGAGAAAGGTCTGGGCCAAGATCAGTTCCTTGAAGTGCTCCTCGCAGGCTCGGTCGCTCAGCGAAACCAGCAGGTCCCGGTTGTTGGACGTGCTCTTGTAGTAGAGGATGTGGGTGAGCTGCAGAGTCAGGCCGGCCCGCTTCTCGGTGACAGCCTTCCACCAGCGGAAGCCCATGACGGCCAGGAGGAAGAGGAGGATGTGGGGGAGCTGGAGCTTGAAGTCCAAGAGCAGCACGGTACCCACGTTGATGAAGAGCATGACCCCGCCTCCCACCAGCATCAGGTTCAAGAGGGTGGCGTCGAAGGCCGAGAACCGGGGCCTGACGCTGGGCAGGGTCTGCTCCAGGGCCTCCAGAGGCAACTCCTTGAAGCACTTCAGCACCATGTGGCTCTCCTTCAGCCTCGTGATCATCACCACACGCTTGAAGTACACCCTGAGACGCAGAGAGAGAGAGAGAGAGAGGGGGTGCAGGGGAGAGAGAGGGGACACAAAATAAGACTCTCAATTCTGCTGTCTCCCTATCAGGAATTGAACCCAGGTCTCTTGCTCGTAAGGCGAGAGCTCTAACCACTGAGCTACATGACTCCCAAATATATTCTGAGCACAAGTCAGCGAGACCGAGTTTGTGAGTGTGTGCAGTTAGAGTGTGTGCGTCATCTATCTCTGACCTGCTGTCTCCCTATCAGCCTGTGTCCGTCCCCTCCACTCAGCGGGCTCTGGCCTGCTCCACGTCCCCCGCCCAAACCGCCCTACCATTGGCGGACAAGCTTTCAGCCCCTCTCTCTGCCTTCTGCTGCCCTCCTAACTCCCCCCCCCCCCTTTCCTACTCTCCTTCCCCCCGCCCCTACCCTGACCCTTCCCCCCCCCCCCCACCCCCATACCAACAGGGAGAGACAACCTGGAAATGAAGGCTTCCCATTATCTTGCCCTCAACCTCTAAAACCCCTCCCACACACACAGACACATATCTTGTTACAAAACGGGTGCCGAGGTGTAGAGGGATTTAAACACTAGAGTGAGGATCTTGAAGCTCAAGTGGATTCCTGTAGCTCAGTGGTCAGAGCCCTCACCTTACAAGCCAGAGGCCTGGGTTCAATTCCAGGCAGGGAAAAACCTTGGGCAAGTTTCCTTACTCCACACACACACGCGCGCCTGATAATAATCCCTCAAAAAAACAAGAAATTGGTCACTTCAATCCACGACTGTTTGTGGGGGACGCTGCCGTGCGCAATTGGCTGCCGCGTTTCACCCACAAACATACAGTCACTTCACTTTACACAGTGCTTTCCTGTGAAGCGCTTTAAGACGTCGATAAGATGTTAAAAGTCCTATATGAAACGCAAGGATTATTATGATTATATATTATTATTATCTTACCCATTGTGTTCAGCCTTTTTCCTGCTGAAAAAATAACTTCTGGTCTCGGGAGCCTGGGGCAAAGGGAGCAAACCAAATCGCTTCCCCAGCACCCAAAACCGTATGTATTCATAGTGCTTCAAATCGACTTTCACCTGAGACACACACACGCACACACACACACACACAACACACACATATGTCAGTAGGACACATCACAAGGCGCTGGACAGTCACTGCTTCAGACCCCGAGCTGAGGACGGCGGGAGTGGGGAGGAGGGAAGTAGGGGAGGGGAGGGGGAATTAGGAGTTGCCCATGAGTCCATCGAAGAGGAGGGTCTTGAGCCGAGACTTGAAGGAGGCCGGGGAGGGGGTGAGGCGGAGGGTCTGCGGGTTGGACTTCCAGAGGTTGGGGGGCAGAGTGACTGAAAGCCCGTCCGCCATTGCTAGGGCGGGGGGCATGGAGCAGGACGGAGGGGAATGGGGAGGTTCATTGGGAGACAGCAGATCGGAGAGGTCATGGGGGGGGGGGGGGGGGGGGGGCGAGGCCATGAATAGCCTCGAAGGTGAGGACGAGGATCTTGAATTCAATCCTCTGGAGAATGGGCGAGCGTGGGAGTGACGTGATCGCGGAGCTTGGAGTTTGGAGGAGGTGAAAGTGCGTCCAGCGAGGGCGGTTTTCACTCGGGGGACCGATGTCTCGAAGGGTTTCCCTACCTGGGTGTTCTTCGCATGCGACAGGATACTGGAGACTATGTTCTGGGGAAGGAGGGTGAAGTTTCCTTGCTCCAGCAAGGTGCTCAGTGTCTGAAGCAACCTCCACTCCCTGTCCTGCCGGTCTCCCTCGCTCACCGTGTCCTCGGGCAACGAATCCTTGTCCGGATTAATGGGCTCGTACAAGGTCTGTAACCAGAGAGAGAGAGTGACAGAAAGAGAGAGGCAGACCGAGAGAGTGACTGCTGCGAAGGTGAGTGATAGAGAGAGAGAGAGAGTGAATTGGAGGGAATGACAGAAGAGAGACTGAGAAGAGAGAGTGACTGAGATAGAGACACTGTGAGATTCTCTCATTTTATAGCAGCAATAATAATAATAATAATCCTGGCATTTGACATAGCGCTTTTCATGTCTTCTAGACGTCTCAAAGCGCTTCGCGGAATATGAATAGAATAGTGAACTGAAGTGACTGTATATATATTTGTGGGCGAAACGCGGCAGCCAATTAATTGCGCACAGCAGCGTCCCCCCCACACAGTCGTGGATTGAAATGACCAATTTTTTATTATTGTGTTTATTTTGGGAGTGTGTGTGTGTGTGTGGAGTAAGGAAACTTACCCAAGGTTTCGCCCTGACCTGCCTGGATTCGAACACAGGTCTCATGCACTTGTAAGGCGAGTGTGGCTCAGGCCACTGAGCTACAGGAGTTCCACATCTTCCCTTGCTCTGACCCTCACACACATTGTCTCTCTCTCTCTGTCTGACCCTCACACACATTGTCTCTCGCTCTCACACACACTCTCGCACACACCTTCTCTGTACCTTCAGATATTCCAGTTTACTGTGATACTTTTTGAGAAGCAAAGGTTCCGCCTTCTCCACGAAGTCCAGGAGTTCGTTCCGATCCCAATGCGGATTCAAAGGCATGTCCTGAGCCAGAGAGAGAGAGAGAGAGAGAAAGAGTGACTGAGAGAGAGTAACTGAGAGAGTGATTGAAAGAGAGTGTATATGTTTGAGTCAGAGAGAGAGAGAGAGTGACTGTGTGAAAGAGTAACTGAGCGAGAGATAGAAAGAGAGTAAATGAGAGAGAGTGACTGTGTGTGAGACAGATATAGTGTGTGAGAGAGAGAGACTGCAACAGAGAGTAACTGCAACAGAGAGAGTAACAGAGACTGACTGAGAGCACATTAACTACTCTGCTGTGGATTCTACACATAATGATAATCCTTGCACTTGACAGCCATTTTCACGTCTTATCGACGTCTCAAAGCGCTTCACAGAATATACCGTAAAGTCAATCGACTGTATATATTTGTGGGCGAAACGCGGCAGCTGATTGCGCACAGCAGCGTCCCCCACACACAGCCGTGGGTTGAAATGACCAATTTATTATTTTGTTTATGAGGGATTATTATGAAGGAAATTTGCCCAAATTCAACCCGGTCTCTTGCTCATAAGGCGAGTGCTCTAACCACTGAGCTACAGGATTCCCATATATATATATACTGTGAGCGTGAATGGGTGTACGAGGCCGGTCTCAAGACCTTCCTCTTCAACCATGCCTTCTGCTCCCCCCTCCTAACTCTTCCCTCCCCTTCCTACTCTCCTTCCACCTGTCTTTACCCTGACCCTCCTCACCTTGCTCGGGTCCTGACCCGACTGTTCGGTGCCTTGCGGTGTGAAAGGCGCTCTATGAATGTAATTTTGTTGTCGTTGATTGTGTGAATGTGCGAGTGTGTGTGTGCAAAGTGTGTGTGAGTGTGTGTGTGAGTGTGAGAGTTACCTGCAGCACCATGGACAGTAACCTGAATCGAGAGAAAGGGATGAAGCTGTCCTTGTACTCGTTGACCCAAGTCTCTGGGCTCATTTCCTCACTCTGCCCATATCCCTCGCTCTGCCTCTGGTCATCGCTCTGCCCTTGCCCCTTGCTCTGTCTCTCTCCCTGTCCCTCGCTCGGTTTCTCTCCCTGTTGCTCTTTCCGTCGCTGTCCTTTCTCCGCGTTCCTGTGCCCGGTGCTCTGAACTTTCCTGCTCAGAGCACCCAGAGCACGCAGGTCTCTCCGGCCAAGAATAGCCAGCAGCATCCTGGAAGGAGAGGAGGAAAGGGGGGAAAGTTAGGAGAGTTAGGAGGGCAGCAGGAGGCACGGTCGAAGAGTCAAGTCTTGAGGCTGGCCTTGAAGGAGGGAAGGGGGGGAAGCGAGGAGAAGGGATTGCGGGATGGAGTTCCACAGTGTGTGGGGGCCACAGAGGCCACCGATGGTGGGGCAGGTCAGGCGGGGGACATGGAGCAGGCCACAGCCCGCCGAACGGAGGGGACGGGCACAGGCTGATAGGGAGACGGGAGGGGTGGGGGGGGGGGGGGGCAAGGTCGTGAATAACACACCGGGAGAGGGAGAGAATAAAAATAATAATAATCCTCGCATTTGACACAGCAGATATTAAAAATATACATGAAAAATTATTATTTATTGACAAACGACCATTTGTGGGACACAGCTCCGCGCAATTGGCTGCCACGTTTTGCCCATGAATTTAGTGACTTTACAATATACTTTTAGGCGTCCAGAAGACGCGGGAAGCATCGAATGTAAGGATTATCGTTAGATAGCGCTTCGTCACAGCTTTGAGTTGACTCAAAGCGCGTCACAGAAGAAGACAATCGCTGTATCAGGTGGAAATGAAGCAGAGAACTGTGCACAGCAGTGTCCCCCCCCAAAAAAACGTGGATTCTTATTATTATAGGACACAATTGTTAGTCGATTGGGAGATCACTTTCTTGGGAGGGGTGGGGGGTAATACTGCCTGCAAAAAACGGGTTTGGTCACTCACTCGTGACTGTTTGTGTGACACTGCTGCGCACAATTGGCCCACAAACTACACGGTCATTACACCTGACAATAATAATAATAATAATCCTTGCATTTGATGTAGCTTTTTTATCGCATCTTATCGACAAAGCGCTTCACAGAATGTACTGTCAAGTGAAGTGACTGTTTATATTCGTGGGGGGAAACGCGGCAGGCGATTGCGCACAGTGGCTTCCTCCCCTCCCCCCCCACCCTACAAACAGCCGTGGGTTGAAAACGACCGATTTATTATTATTGTGCTTTTTTTGGGAGGGATTATATTATCATGCGTGTGGAGTAAGGAAACTTGCCCGAGGTTTTGCGCTGACCTGCCTGGGTTCAAACACAGGTCTCAGGCGCTTGCAAGGCGAGCGAGCGGCTCTAACCACTGAGCCACAGGACCCCACAACACCAAATACAAGGATTATTATTGTTATTAGACTATTGCAGATCATCATTATCATTGCTGTTGTTACAGATGCTTATTGCTCAGACTCTGGGGTGGTGCCCCTTTAAGAGGGATTGTGACGACAACGCGTTGCGTGACGGGTGGGAAGGGGGGAGTCGCGACGCGCCGTATGACGTTACCAAGGCGACGCGCCGACGTAACATCCGGAAACTCACGGTAGAGGAGGAGAAGCCGCGGCCGCCGGTAAACCACCCCCCCCCCCAGGAGCGGAAATCAAAACAACTCAACCCCCCCCCCCCCCCTCATACACACACATACAAACACACACACTCACAGACCGTGACCCCCCTCCCCCCGACATTGTGACCCATCACCACGGAAATCAGACCGTCAAGGCTTCAACCGGATGTCAGGCCCGAGACCGGATGTGTCCGACTGTACTGGCGACAGGAAGTTGTGACTCTGGCTACAAGAAGTTGATCCTGGCTACAGGAAGTTGACTCTGGCTACAAGAAATTGACCCTGGCTACAGGAAGTTGGGCTGCGGCTACAGGAAGTTGACGCTGGCTACAGGAAGTTGACCCTGGCTACAGGAAGTTGTCGCCGGCTACAGGAAGTTGGGCTGCGGCTACAGGAAGTTGTCTCCGGCTACAGGAAGTTGTCGCTGGCTACAGGAAGTTGACCCTGGCTACAGGAAGTTGTCGCCGGCTACAGGAAGTTGTCTCCGGCTACAGGAAGTTGTCGCTGGCTACAGGAAGTTGTCGCTGGCTACAGGAAGTTGACCCTGGCTACAGGAAGTTGTCGCCGGCTACAGGAAGTTGTCTCCGGCTACAGGAAGTTGTCGCTGGCTACAGGAAGTTGACGCTGGCTACAGGAAGTTGATGCTGGCTACAGGAAGTTGACCTTGGCTACAGGAAGTTGTCTCCGGCTACAGGAAGTGGAGGCCTGAGGGGGATTGTCGGCAAACCTGGGGCAGGGCGTCCGGCCTCGGGAGGGACCATGTGTGAGCCGGACGGGTCGGGTTTGTACCACGAGAAGCAGCGGCTGGAGCTGTGCGCCGTCCACGCCCTCAACAACCTGCTGCAGTGTCGGGCGTTCAGCAAAGAGGATCTGGACTTGATATGTGGCCGGTGTGTGGAGCCAGGGAGAGACGGACTCTACTCTACCCAGGGTGGGGGGGGGGGGGGTGGGGGGTGGGGGACTGTCCTGGGGAGTCTGAACATCGGTGGCCAGGCTTTCAGCCTCTCTCTCTCTCTCTGCTCCCCTCCCTCCCTCCCCCCCACACACACACTCTGGAACTCCATCCAGCAATCCCTTCTCCTCGCTCCCTCCCTTTCCTCCTTCAAAGGCCAACGTCAAGACTTTCCTCTTTGATCGTGCCTCCTGCTCCCCTCCTAACTCCCCCCCACCCCTGTCCTATCCTCCTTCCCCCGGCCCCTACCCCGACCCTTCCCCCTCCGCTCGAGGCCCGACCTAACTGTTCAGTGCCTCGAGACGTCCTCCCGACATGAAAATCGCTCAACGAATGTACGTTTGTTGTTGATGGACATGTGGTACAAATGTGTGGGGGATTCCTAGTGGTTTGAGGACAGGTTTCTCAGTGTTTCAGCCCAATGATTGAATCCACCTCTTGCCTTCCTCTCCGCAGTTTGTCGCCCGGCTCCGTGCTAAACCCTCACCGCAGTCTCCTCGGGACGGGTAACTATGATGTCAACATTCTCATGGCTGCCCTGGAGTCTCAGGGTCTCGCTCCCATTTGGTGGGACAAACGCAGGTCTGTAGCCTCTTTGCCATTTGCCAGCTGCCTACAACAACAACAACAACAATTTACATTTATATAGCGCCTTTCACGTCGGGAGGACGTCCCAAGGCGCTAAACAAGAGGCGTGTGACCCGAGCTGGGAAGGGAGTGTTTGGGAAGGGGTGAAACACGAAGGGGAGGTAAAAGAGTTCGGGGTGGAACAAAAGGCACGATCGAAGAGGAAAGTCTTCAAATCAGCCTTGAAAGAGGAAAGGGAAGAGGTGAAACGGAGGGATTGAGGGATGGCATTCCATAAGGTGGGAGCGGAGAAACTGAAGGCCCGGCCTCCGATGGTGGGGCGGTTCGGGCGGGGGGCTTGGAGCAGGACAAGTCCTGTTGAACGGAGGGTCCGGGTGGGCGTGTAGGGGGAGAGTAGATCGGTTAAATAGGGCGGGGCAAGGCCGTGTAAGGCCTTGTAGGTGAGGACGAGGATCTTGAACTCGATCCTCTAGAGGATGGGGAGCCAGTGGAGACGGGCGAGGGTGGGGGTTATGTGGTCACGGAGGCGGGTGCGGGATAGTACACGGGCTGCAGAGTTTGGGATGGCCTGCAGCCTATGAATGGAGGAGCTGGGGAGGCCGACGAGGAGAGTTTCCGTAGTCCAGCCGTGAGGTGATGTACACGTGCACGAGTGTTTCGGCAGCGCGGGGGGTAAGATAGTTGCGGAGCCTGGCAATGTTGCGCAGATGGAAATAGGCGGTGCCGGTCAAGCCGCAGATGTGGAGGAGGAAGGAAAGTTTTTGATCGAACATGATGCCGAGGTTCCTGATTGGCTTTGTGAGGTGGAGAGTGCAGCCTTGGATGTTGAGGCTGGCAGCGCCCGATGTGCGGAGGCGCTGGCTTGAGCCAATCAGGAGGGCCTCGGTCTTACTCACGTTCAATTGCAAAAAGTTGTCCCTCGTCCACGATTCGATGTCGGACAGACATGCTGTCAGAACATCGATCGTCTGGGGGTTGAGGGATGAGGCAGAAAGGTACAACTGGGTGTCATCCGCATACATGTGGAAATTTACCCCATGTTTGCGGATGACGTCGCCCAGAGGGAGCGTGTAAAGGGTGAAAAGAAGGGGACCGAGGACAGAGCCTTGAGGGACGCCGTGGGAAACTGTGCGGGGGTTTGAAGAAAAGCCATTGGAAGAAACAAAATGTAAACGATGGGTCAAATAAGAGTGGAACCAGTCAAGGACTGTGCCTTGAAGGTTGAGGTGGGAGGAAAGACGTTGGAGGAGGATGGTGTGATCGACTGTGTCGAACGCAGCAGACAGGTCAAGGAGGACGAGGAGGCAGAGGGAGCCCTGGTCACAGGCGGTTAGGATGTCATTTGTGACCTTGACCAGGGCAGTTTCTGTGCTGTGGATAGGGCGGAAACCTGATTGGAGGGGTTCAAAAAGTGAATGAGTTTAAAGGAAAGAGCGGAGCTGGGAGGCAACCACTCTTTCAAGGACCTTGGATAGAAACGGGAGGTCGGAGATGGGTCTATAACCTGATGGTTGCGACGCATCAAGGGAGGGTTTCTTCAGGATAGGGGTGATGGTGGCTGTTTTAAGGGAGGTAGGGACGGTTCCTGAGGAGAGGGAAAGGTTAATGGTGTCAGAAATGAGCGGGGCTAACAAATGGAGCTGGGTGCGGAGGAGGGGGGTGGGGATGGGGTCCAATGAGCACGTGGTGGGTTTCATGGAGGTGATTGTTTTTGTGATTGAAAGCAGGGTGGTGGGGTTGCAAGTGTGAAATGGGGGGTGAGTAGGGGTTGAGGTCGCTGATGAGGGCGTGGAGGTGGAGGAGTGGTGGGGGGAGGAAACCGCAGAGCGGATTTTCTCGATTTTGGATTCGAGGAAATCCAGCATCTCCTCACAACGAACGTTTGAGGAGAGGATCTGCGAGGTGAGGCGGGGGGTGGCGGAGGAGCTGGTTGATGGTGGCGAAGAGGAGGCGGTGGTTGTCCTTCGCTTCCAGGATTATCCTGGAGTAGAAGGCTGATTTGGCGGTGCCTACGTACCTTCAACACACCCCCCCCACCCCCCCACCCTACTCCCATTCGCTCCCCCTACCTACACACCGGAAACGCATACCCCTCACGATCATTTGTGGTGTCCTGTTGCTCAGTGGTTAGAGCCCTCGCCTCTGAAGTGAGAGACCTGGGTTCAATTCCCGACCAGGGTGAAACTTTGGGGCAAGTTTCCGTACACCACATGCCTGATAATAACCACTCAAGAAGAAAAAAACCGATAATAAATGGGTCATTTTCAATCCGCGACTGTTTGTGGGGGGGACGCTGCTGTGCGCAATTGGCTGCCGCGCTTCGCCCCACGAATATACAGTCACTTCACTTTACAGTCTATTCTGTGAAGCGCTTTGAGACGTGGAAAACGCTTTATCGAATGCAAGGATTATTATTATTTTAAGTGATTGATTAACTCTCTCTGTCTCTGAAGGTCACTGGATGCTCTGGTGCTCTCGCAGGTGTATGGATTCATTCTGAACATCCCATCCAACGTGACTCTGGCCTTTGTGTCCCTGCCCATACGCAGGAGACACTGGATCGCAGTCAGGGAGGTGAACGATCACTATTATAACCTGGACTCCAAACTCAAATCCCCAGCCCGGATCGGAGGCAGTGAGGAGCTGAGGTGAGAGGCAGAGAAACCTCCCACTAGAATGGCCATCCACACACACTCCCAGGTCAGAGTCACAAACAGAGTAAAGCTCCCTCCACACTGTCCACAATCCTGGGTCACTGTTAGAGTCAGTGTAAAGAGTCAGAGCAAGTCAGAGCTCCTGTAGCTCAGTGGTCAGAGCCACTCGCCTTACAAGTGTGAGAACTGTGTTCGAATCCAGGCAGGTCAGGGCGAAACCTTGGGCAAGTTTCCTTACTCCACACACACACACACACAGACGCCTAATAATAATAATCCCTCCAAAAAAAACCACAATAATAAAAATGGGTCATTTGCAATCCACGGCTGTTTGTGGGGGACGCTGATGTGCACAATTGGCTGCCATGTTTCGCCCACAAACATACAGTCACTTCACTTTACAGTCTATTCTGTGAAGCGCTTTGAGACGTCGATAAGATGTGAAAAACGCTGTATCAAATGCAAGGATTTTTTTTTTTCAACTTTTTGCACTTTCTAACCCCCTGAAACAATCGGGCGATCGACTAACAACTGGGTTCCTACTTACAGCCAGGTAAACAGGCGTGTGGAGCAAAGAAACTCGCCTGAGGGCTAAAGAGTTGTTTGTGTTTCTCTGTCACAGGATCTTCCTAGAGGGGCAGATCGCCGAGGTCGTGTGTGAGATGCTTCTGGTCGTCAAGCAGGAGGTGGAGGAGAACAGATCCTGGCTCAGATTGGTGTGAGGGAGGGGAGGAGGGTGAACGGCACGAGGGGAATAGAGAGACAGAGAGAATAGTCAGGCCTGGGGCATAGCTTCTGTTGTTCCAGAGGGGAAGATGGATGTGAGAGAGAGAGTGTGTTGATGCGAGAGAGAATTGATGTATACAAAAGAGAGAGAGAGTTATGGGCGTGAGAGGCAGGTGGAGTTTCGGACGAGAAGAGAGTTCATGGACGTGACGTGACATTCGCCAGCGATGTCGGAGGTTTCCCAGAGACGCCATTTTCACTGGGCAGCGAAAAATTCACGCGGAGACATTAACCGAGCACCCCTCTCTCAGGCCACTCAGGGAGTCCTTCATCGGATCCTAAACACACCATCCCCCCTTCCCCCCCCCCCGCCCCCCCTCACTCAGCGACAACCCAGTCCATCTCCGCTGAAGTTTTATCCGTCGATTCTATATACTCCCTGCGATGGGGAAGCTGTACACGGACGCCAATGGGTCGAATAAGCTTGAATTTCTGCTGATGCATGTTATCGATGCATACCCTGAGACGCTAACATACGAACATAAGAATTAGGAGCAAGAGTAATAATAATAATAACATAATAATCCTTAAATTTATATAGCGCTTTCCACGTCTTATCGGCGACTCAAAGCGCTTCACAGAATACAACAAAGTCCCAAGGTAGGGACCAGAGGGGCGGGGGGAGGAGGGGTTGTGGTTGGGGGAAGGAAAGTAGGCAAATTGACTATATTTGTGGGCGAAACGCGGCAGCCAAATTGTGCACAGCAGCGTCCCAAAAACAGCCGTGGAAGTGGGGGCAGGGGAGAAAGGGGGGAAAGAGGACAAGGGAGGCGAAGGTACGGAACAATCAGATAGGAAAAGGGGGCGGCAAGGGAGAGAGGGAGGGAAAGGTGGGTAGGGGGCAAAATCAGGGAGAAAAGGGGGCAAGAGGGAGAGAAGGGGAAAAGGGGGGAGAGAAAGTGGGGAGAGGGAGTGAGGGAAGAAGAAGATGGGTTGTGGGGGGCGCGTGGGGGGGGGGGGGGGGGGGAAGGGCCAGGAGGACGGGGGGAAGGAAATCAAACGACAACGATAAACAAAAGCAATAATATTAACAACAAAAACAACAACAATCAAAAATAGCCCAGAGTCCGCTCCTTGTCCTCGCCGCCCGCCTGGACCGTCTTCAAAATGGCGGGAAAACGGCCTGGTGTGACTACAGGCCCGAAAGCCGACCGTCAGCGAGTTCACCTCGCCCGCGGCCGCCGCCGATGACGAAATGCCCGTGTTCAGGCTGAACTCGCCCCAGCTCCCCGCAGACGCGCACGGTGTGGTGTGTAGCCCTGCATTCCTGCGCGAGCCGCCCAAGTCTCGGTAGCGGTTTCGGTGGCTGTTGGGGTAGGGGTTACGGCGAATTAAGATTATGAAAGATTCGGTCCCTTCGAGCCTGCCCCGTCATTCAATAAGATCACGGCTGATCTATTCTAATTCCACCTGCCCCCCGCCTTAACCCCGTATCCCTTAATCCCTTTATACACAAGAAATCTATCAATCTCAGTCTGGAATATGTTCAAGGGCTGAGCATCCACAGCCCTTTGGGGTAGAGAATTCCATCAATTCACTGCCCTCTTGAGTGAACAAGTTTTTGCTCAACTCGGTGCGAAAGGGTTGACCCCTAATTTTCTAACTCCCACCTACCTGTGTGTTGGTCACTACATAAGTGCGAGTTGTCGTTGTGTGTGCTGATCTCCTCGGGGGAGGTAACCGGGGTTGGGGAGAGGGGTGAGGGTTGGTATGGTGGGTGGGGGGAGTTCTCTCATGGCTGAGCCGGCGTTTGTGGTGAATCGTCTGACAAGGGAAGTTTTGTTGTGCACCAACCCTCTAGCTGGGCTCCAGTTCCCCAGCCAACCTGCTCCACAGGACCCCTGCGCTCTCCCCATAACTAACCAGTGGTTGGGTATGTGGGGGGGTAAAGCATGTCAGTAGCTAGTTAAACTCCAGCATTTAATCCCCCCCCCCCTCCACCCCCACCTCCAACCCTAAACATCTACCTTGGCTCTTGCCAACCTAATAGTCAGGACGAAACCTTGGGCAAGTTTCCTTACTCTACCTATACACACACACACACACACGCGCGCACACACCTAATAATAATCCATCCAAAAACAATAGTAAAATTGGTCATTTTAATCCATGACTGTTTGTGGGGGGGACGCTGCTGTGCGCAATTGGCTGCCGCGTTTCGCCCACCAATATAGACAAGTCAATTCACTTCACAGTATAATCTGTAAAGCGCTCTGAGACGTTGATAAGATATGAAAAGCTCTATAGCAAATGCAAGGATTATTATTGCTATAATACTCTGTACAAGACTGAGTCAACACACTGTGGCCTCTAATGCTCAATAGTTTGGAGTTTGGAGACTCGTGAGTTGAGTTGGGTGACGTATTTGAATGTGTGTCACACACCCGGCTGAACAAAAACCTAGATGTATACACTGTATATATATCCAGACTGTAAATGAAATAAATGCTGCAAATAATCTCTGCTGTAGTTGGTGCTGACATTCCTCAGCATTAATGATCTCGTGTCGAGAGCCAATGACATTTGGATCGCGCCTTTCACATCAAGAGGATGTCCCCGAGCCACTGGTCAGTCAGGGTTCCACACCCGAACCAGTGGTTAGGGGAGAGAGTGGGAGGGTAGGAGGGTGACCAAAGTCACGGTTGAAGAAAAGGGGTCTTGAGAAGGGACTTGAGGTGGCAAGGGATGGGGTAAGGGGTGAGGGTCTGGGCTGAGTGTGGGGGCCTAGAGAGGCTGAACGTCCGCCCGCCCGACCGCCAGCCTGCCCGCCAATGGTGGAGGGTATGAAGGAGGCTGTGGCCTGATCAGCAGAGGGA
This sequence comes from Hydrolagus colliei, assembly GCA_035084275.1. NCBI lineage: Eukaryota > Metazoa > Chordata > Chondrichthyes > Chimaeriformes > Chimaeridae > Hydrolagus > Hydrolagus colliei. Next base: position 4,705,208 of record CM068771.1, on the reverse strand, counting down.
GCGGAAAGGTTGGTAGCGGTCACAGATGTAGAGAACAACAACAACAACAAAATTACATTTATATAGCGCCTTTCACGTTGGGAGGACGTCCCAAGGCACTGAACAGTCAGGTCGGAAAAATCAGAGTGGCGTGGAGAGATTGGTGTAGGGGGAAGGAGAGTAGGAGAATTGACTATATTTGTGGACGAAAAGCTGCAGCCAATTGTGCACAGCAGTGTCCCACAAACAGTCATGGAGGTGAGGTCAGGGGAGAAAGGGGGGAAAGATGGCAAGGGGAGGGGGAGCGGGGACGCAAATGCAAATGCCTTGATGGTCGGCTTCCCAATTCCTCCTTCCAGAACTCTGCGGCCCTTGTCCTCTACCGTTCCAAACTCCGTGGCCCCATCTCTCTCATCCTCGCCCGACTCCATTGGCTCCCATCATCCAGAGGATCCAATTCAAGATCCTGGTCCTCACATTTAAAGCCTCCACAACCTCGCCCCCCACCCCCCTCCACCCTACATCCATGACCTATCCCCTTACTAACCTGTCCGCCACCTCCATTCAGCAGGCTCTGGCCTGCTCCACGTCCCTCGACCCACCCAGCCAACCATAGGTGGGCGAGCCTTCAGTCACTCTGCCCCCCCCCTAACCTCTGGGACTCTATCCCGAAGTCCCTCCGCCTCGCTCGCCCCTTCCCTGGCCTCCTCCGAGTCGCCTCAAGACTCTCCTCTTCGACGGACCCATCGGCAACTCATTCCCTCCTGTCCTCAGCTCGGGTCTGAAGCAGTAACCGTCCAGTGCCTTGAGAGGTCCTCCTGATGTGAAAGGTGCTATATAAGTGTCATTTTGTTTCCTTGCAAGCAAGAGACCTGTGGTCAAATCCAAACTGGACCAAACCTTGGGCAAGTTTCCTTACTCCGTACGCCAGATAATAATTCCTCAAAAATAATAATAAATTGGTCATTTCAATCCACGACTGGAGCATGAAATGAGCCTAATGTTTTACCCTGCCCTGGAATCAATCCTTTCACTTCAATCAATCAATAATTGATTGGAAACTTGCCCAAGGTTTCGCCCTGACCTGCCTGGATTCGAACACAGGTTGGTCTCCCAGGGCGGAGAGGGAGGAAAAGGTGGGGTGAGGTAAAGTCAGGGAGGAAGTGGGAAGTTTTCTCACCTTATTGGAGGTATGGGAGGGACTAAGGAACAAGTCAAGACTGGTGCTGTACATTATATATATATAAATAATCCTTATTCGATAGAGCGCCTTATCACTACTTCTACATGTCTCAAAGCACTTTGCATAATATATTGTAAAGTTAATTGACTACATATTTGGGCGAATTGTGGCAGGCTAATACCAATGTGGATTGGTATGTTGTGGATTCAAGTGACCAATTTATTATAGTTTTTTTCTGGAGGGATTATTATCAGGAATGTGGAGAAAGGAAACTTGCCCAAGGGTTTGCGCTGCTTGGGATCAAATCCAGATCTCTTGCTGGCAAGGTGAGTGCTCTAACCATTGAGTTACAGGAGTCCACTTGCTTTGTACATATTTGATTTTATCAGGTTATTGGGAGGAGTTTGGTGAGTTTCGTTATGATTTTCCCCTCAGTTGCTGTAATGCTATGTTAGTGGGTCACGCTGATACAAAGTGCGCAGCAGCACCATGGAAATTCAGGACCTAATCCTTAGCGTTGTGAGATATCTGAACAAGAAAGTTCCGAAAAGTGTTTTATTAACTATTGCTCTAGTTTTAGTGAAAGCAATATTAGAAACAGCATTTATATGTCCGTGTGATCAGCCAAAAAGTGGTTTCTACAGTGCGATGTTTTTTATCTTCCCTGCCGTTTCATTGGCCATCATCTCTTGTCTCCCATCACCACAAGACTTCTGTTCAAACATAAAGACAAAAGTGATCACGGCAGTTCTTCTTGTATTGACATGGACGATATTGCTTTTGCTAGACGGTGATTATGTGATTTGTGCCGCGTCAACTGGGACGATCAGGACTGACCACCCTCTCAAAAATGGTCGAAATCCATGCAAACCACCAGCTAACCAGACTTTAGAATCCGCAGATCAACATGTCATCAACCTTCTGCTGAAATCGCAGGTGAGTATTTCTGTTTACTCATCCTCCTAACTAGATACGCAGCTAGTCCCTTTAGTGAAGGAACTAACAACAATTCTAATCCTTGCGTTTAATATAGCGCTTTTCATGTCTTCTAGACGCGGCAGCCAATAGTTTTTTTGAGCAATTATTATCAGGCGTGAAGAGCAAAGGAAATCTGGGTTTGATTCTAGGTTTGATTTGAGGTACAAAACTTACCCAAGGCTTTGCCCTGTTTGGAATCGAACCCATGTCTCTTGCTTGGAAGGTGAGTGAAGTAACCACTGAGTTACAGGACTCCACAGGTGGAAGGCTACTTCAGATTTTACTTTTGAGAAGTTGTTAACAGTCAAAACTTCCAATAGAATAGAACCCAGGTCCCCCAAATCAAAGCGAGTGCACTGAACATCACACAACAGGACACCACTTTTTAATACAGAGCCTTTCCCTTTGGGAGGATATTCATCGCAAGGCACTGAACAATCCTGGTTTGGCATCAACCCGGGGGTAGCCATGGAAAGGGGGATGAGAAAAAAGTAGCAAAGTTGTGAGCCCTGTAGCTCAGTAAGTGAGAGACCTGCATTCGATTCCTGGCAGGGGCGAAACATTGCGCAAGTTTCCTCACTCCACACACTTTATATACAAGTGTAATTTTGTTCTTGTTGTGGATAATAATCCCTCGAAAAGAACTAATAATAAATTAGTCACTTTAAACCACGACGGTTTAAACAATTGGCTGCCACATTTCGTCCATCAAATGAACAGTCAATTCACATTGCAGTCTATTCTACGAAGTGCTTTTTCGATATCAAATTCAAGGATTATTACCATTGGTTAACATGTCACTGCCTGCCTCCAGGCTCCTCATTTTTTTTTGTCACTATTGGCAATCTGCCCACACCACTAATTTGTTACTACCTGTACATTTAACTGTACAGACAATGACAAGCTTCATAAAAGTTTATAATTGTCCGTGCCTTTTGTTCCCCCCCTCAAGGAACATGTCTTGAGACCTAGGGGATGTTGGAAGGGAGCAGATTGTGTCTTTCACCGTCAACACCTCTGAGCCCGTCAATCTCCTGTCCTCAACCTCAAGGTTTCCTTTGTCTTTCTCTTCCCACTCCATTCTCTGCTTGTCTTTATAATCAGGGGAACAACGGGAATCCACAAATTTAATTCACGGTTGTTCGGGAGACATTGCTGAGGATGTCGCTTTGGGGCGTCCTCCCAACATGAAAGCCTCTCTATTATAAGTGCAAATTTGTCTGTTTCGCCCACAAAATACATCCAAACCACTTAGCCGTACATTCAGTGCAGTATTTTGAGAAGTCTCAACAAGGCATCGCAACAACTGCAATGATTAGGGTTTTATTATGTGGAAATCTCAGTCTGGATACTCTTGACGATGAGATTCCAAATGTGACAAGATCGTAAACAATTGGGATCCGATCACATTTCCTTGTCTTTTCTCCCGCCCCTCGCAGCTCTGTGGAGGCATCCTACTCATTGTAACCTTGATCCTGTGCTCCATTTTGAGCTACGTAATGAAGGCAGAAGGAAATGAAGCCCCCGGTGGAGAAGCGGAGAACAGAATCATAGAGGAAACACAAACTGTGAGAGAAGTCTCAGACGTTAATCGGAGAAGAGAGCCACAAGATGGGGAAAGATTACCACTACTATCATTTTCTACCACACCAGCCGGTTATCATTCCTTGCCCAGCACGGCATCTTCATCCCCCAGCCTGGCTCCCAGCCCAGCACCCAGTCCGTCCACGAGTATGGTCACAATCCTGCCATCCATCCACCAACCCACTCAGATCCCAATGCCCCTAATCCCCAGCCCAGCCCCCAGCCCAGCCACTAGCCAAGCCTCCAGACCTCAGCCCAGCTTCCAGCCCAGCCCCCAACCCATCACAAAGTCCAGCAAAGCCCCCAATCCGGCCCCCAGCTCGGCCACCAACACCCAGCCCAGTCCTCAGCGGCCAGTCCAGCCCCCCAGCCCAGCCACTAGCCAAGCCTCCAGACCTGAGCCCAGCTTCCAGCTCAGCCCCCAACCCATCACAAAGTCCAGCAAAGCCCCCAATCCGGCCCCCAGCTCGGCCACCAACACCCAGCCCAGTCCTCAGCGGCCAGTCCAGCCCCAAGTCCAGCCCCCAGCCCTAGCCTCCAGCCCGCGGGCAGCAGCCCCCAGCCCAGCCCTCAGTACCCAACCCCAGCCTCCCCCGGGCCCAGCTCCCAGCCCCAAGTATCCATCCCAGCCCCAGCTCAGCCCCCAGCCACAAGACCCCACCCAGTCTCCAACTCAGCCCCGAGCCACAGCCCCAGCACCTGCCCATTAGGCCCCAACCACAACCCCCAGCCTGACCACCAGCTGCCAGTCCAACCCAATGCGCATAGAAAGCCTCCAATCCCCAACCCAGCTCCCAGCTTCCCACCCATTCCCCATCTTACTCCCCCAGTATTTCATGTGCTGTATAATGAATAGTACAACCGAATAGATTTCAAAATAGAACTGCTTTAATAAATATATAAACTCTTACAAGGAAGTACTGTACATTATGAACTCTCTAACATTGAGTTATCAATCACATTTTAAGGAAACATTCAAATCAGTCATAATTCATTCTTCTGGACCTATCCCAATTCTAAATTTGTGACTTCAAATCAAATTTGGAGGCAATGTACTTTTTGTATCATTTCAGGATTTGGCTCGCAAACTTGGAGAATCTAGTACTTCTCTTGAGAGGTGCTTGTGAATAATTTGCGTTCAGTTGGGCATTCTGAATAGCCTGATAATAATAATAAGCCTCAAGTTTTTTGGGGTGGGATTATTGTCAGGTAAGGAAAGTTGCCCAAGGGTTGCCTTGCTAGGAATCAAATTTAGGTCTCTGACTTGCAAGGCACAAGCTCTAACCACCTTGCTCCAGGAATCCACAATGGCTGGACAAAACCTTGAGTCTTTTGTACATGTTGACTGTTTAATGGGGCAGAAGGACAAGGTATAAAAAGGGGCAGAAGGACAAGCCTGGTAACTACAGACCAGTCAGTCTAACGTCGATAGTGGGCAAACTTCGAGAGTCCATCATCAGGGACAAGGTAGATCTTCACTTAGAAAGATATAGGCTAATAAAGGACAGTCAACATGGATTTGTTAAAGGCAAATCTTGCCTTACAAATCTGATAGAATTTTTTGATGAGGTAATGGAATGGGTGGATAATGGTAGCGCAGTTGATGTAGTTTACATGGACTTTCAAAAGGCATTTGACAAAGTGCCACATGAGAGACTTATTAGGAAATTAAAGGCCCATGGCGTAAAAGGGACAGTGGCAGCGTGGATCCACAACTGGCTGCGAGACAGAAAGCAGAGAGTTGTAGTGAGCGGTTGTTTTTCAGACTGGAGGGAAGTGAGCAGTGGTGTGCCACAGGGATCAGTTTTGGGACCATTGCTGTTTGTAATCTACATCAATGATCTGGACTTGGGTGTACGGAGTACAGTTTCCAAGTTTGCAGATGACACTAAGTTAGGGAGAATAGTAAATAGTGAGGAGGATAGTAGCCATCTGCAAGAGGATATAGACAAATTGGTAAAGTGGGCAGACACATGGCAGATGAAGTTTAATGCAGAGAAATGTGAGGTGATGCATTTTGCGAGAAGAAATGAAGGGAGGCAATATAGGCTAGATAGTACAATTTTAAATGGTGTGAAGGAACAGAGAGACCTGGGGATTTGTGTTAGTGACTCGTTGAAGGTGGCAGGACAGGTAGACAAGGCTGTTAAGAAGGCATATGGGATACTAGGCTTTATAAATAGGGGTATAGAGTACAAAAGTCATGAAGTGCTGACTAACCTCTATAAGACTTTGGTGAGGCCTCAGCTGGAATACTGTGTTCAATTCTGGTCACCACACTACAGAAAGGATATGAAGACATTGGAAAGGGTACAACGAACATTTACTAGGATGGTGCCAGGATTGAGGGACTTCAGCTATGAGGAGAGGCTAGATAGGCTAGGGTTATTCTCTCTGGAGCAGAGAAGATTGAGGGGAGACCTAATAGAGGTTTATAAGATCATGAGGGGTTTCGACAGGGCAAATAGAGAAAAACTATTTCCACTCGTGGGCGAATCTGTGACTCATGGTCACAGATTTAAAATAGTTTCAAGGCGAAGTAGAGGGGAGCTGAGGAGAAATATTTTCACTCAGCGAGTTGTTGGAATCTGGAATGCATTGCCTGAAAAGGTGGTGGAGGCTGATTCGATAACAACTTTTAAAAGGGAATTAGATCTTTATTTAGGGAGAACAGGTCTATTAGGCTATGGGGAGCGGGCAGGGCAGTGGGATTGAATTGCTCTTTTCAAAGAGCCGGCACAGACTAGATGGGCCGAATGGCCTCCTTTTGTGCCGTAAAATTCTATGAATCTATGAATATGATGCATGTGGTCATTTAGCTTCACAACTGGTAAATTTGCATGTGCTGGAGGTTACAGCACCTTGGGATGTCCTCCAATTTGGGGGGGTAGCAGTATAGGTTGGTAGGGATTTATGAAAGTCACAGAGGTAGGGGAAGCAAGGCCGAGGAGGAGCTTAAAGGTGAGGCCCAGGATCTTGAACTGTATCCTCTGAGTGATGGGAAGCTGGTGGAGTCGGGCGAGGTTGGCGGTGATTGGGGGGGGTCACAGAGCCTGGTGTGGGAGAGGAATACGTGATGCCAAGTTCTGGGTGATCTGCAGCTTCTGGAAGGAGGAGTTTGGGAGGCCGACAAGTGGAGAGTTTGTGTCGTGGAGCCTGAATGCGATGAGGGATGAGGGACTTGGCGGTCTGGGGTGAGAGACAGTTGCGGAGGTAGGGAAATGTTGATCGGTTCTGTATTAGCACCTAGGTTCTCACGATTTATGCCTCACATGGAGCACTGTGTAAACTATTTCATGGCTGGTAAATATACATTCAGTGAACAGTCCTAAATAAACTATAGTGGCAGAATACAGTATTGAGGGGAAAATGCTTGAATAATTCAATTAAATTAATAAATTAATGCTCCATCGAGTAATCAATATTCATATTCTTTGCTGGGCAGCTGCCAAGGTACCTGAATTGGTTTTCGTTCTCTAGAATAGTTTTGTTCATTAAGAAAATGCAGCGCAATATAAACAGGTTAGGTGAGTGGGCAGGTAGGTGGCAGATGAAGTATAATGTAGGGAAGTGCGAAGTCTAGATGGCAAAAACAGCAGAGTGGGTTATTTTTTAGAGGGGGAGAGATTGGAAAGTGTAGCATCCAGAGGGACTTGGGTGTCCTTGTACACCAAACACAGAAAGTTAATATGCAGGTTGCAGCAGGCAATTAGGAAGGCTAACGGTATGTTAGGGGAGAAAAGGGTTAAGGGGGGAGAGGGAGGGAAAGATGTGTGGGGGGCAAAATCAGGGAGAAATGGGGAGAAAGTGGGGTAAGAGGGAAGGGGGGAAAGGGGGAGAGAAAGTGGGGAAAGGGGGGGAGGGAAGAAGAAGAAAAGGGCAGTAAGATTAGGGGGGCAGGGGGGGATCAAACAACAACAATAAATAACAAAAGCAACAACAATAACGATGAACAATCATTTGAATTGTACTTTTTTTTGTCAGCCGGGTGTTTCACACACGCGGAAACCCATCTCTGTGCTTTAAGAGTGTATATTGGGGTAACTGCTAGAACAGTGGTTCCCAGCCTTGGTTCCTGACCCAAATCAGGGTGGCGGATGTCCTCGGTAGGGTTGCAAGGGGTCATCAGAATTATTATATTTTATTGCTTTTTTTTAATACTGAAAATGTTTTTTTAACACTGAAAAGTGCCCGAGGCGACACCACCAACCAATTTGTGTGCAAGACCGTCCTAACGAGTTGCGCTAAATCCACAAAAGAGACGGACATATCGTCTTGGCTGAGCTTCACTTCAGTCACAATGTCGCCCCCTAAAGGTCGGGAGGTCCTGTTGGTGGCTAATTTGGGTCGCAGCAACAAAAGGTTGGGAACCACTGTGCCAGAGTCCAACCAGCAAGAACTGCGTAGTTTGCCATCGATATCATTGGCCAGCTTTCCCATTGCTTGTCCAGCTAGGAACATCTTATTTGGTTTAGTAGGATTAACAGGAGCTGAGTGGAAAGATTCTCTGGTCCCAGTGATTGGTTTGCCTTTGCAGATACTGCCGATGAGCCAAGCCAAGGTTCTTACCAATCTACATCTAATATCTTCTGGAATTAGTCAGGACCTGTCCTACCAGGGAGAGAGTGTACATTCCATTTCAACCACCAATCTCTGGGATTTCCACGTGTAGGTGGGATGCGTTGAATGCTCAGCTGTGGTTTGGAGACTCTTAAGCAACAGTGATGGGTTTCCACTTGTGTCAGACCCAACAAAAAATTGATGTGTCAGGTTGGATGAATTAATAAGTGAGCAAATAACTTTAGATTGCACGACAGAAAAGATGAAGGAAATGTATGTAGCACCAGGTGACAGAGAGAAGTATTGCACTAACAGTTGAAAGAAACAATCAGCTTGCTGGTGTTATTGAATAGGAGAATTATCTCACTGCAAACGAGATTCTGGAAGAACGTTGAGTCTCAGTGCATCTTCTGGTTTCCCGCTGATCATAAACACAAGTAAGAGCATAAGATAAGAACATAAGAATTAGGAGCAGGAGTAGGCCATTCAGCCCCTTGAGCCTGCCCGCCCTTCAATAAGATCATGGCTGATCTATTCTAGCTCCACCTGCCCCCGCCTTATTCCCATATCCCTTAATCCCCTTATCCATAAGAAATCTATCAGTCTCAGTCTTGAATATGTTCAAGGACTGAGCATCTACAGCCCTCTGGGGTAAAGAATTCCATCAATTCACTACCTGCTGAGTGAAGATGTTTTTCCTCAACTCAGTGCGAAAGGGCTGACCCCCCCTAATTTTAAGACTATGACCCCTGGTTGTAGTTTCTCCAACCAGGGGAAACAGTCTCCCACTGTCTATTCTGTCGTGCCCCTTAATAATGTTATAAATTTCTTTAAGATCACCTCTGATTCTTCTATATTCTAGACAATATAGGCCTAGATTGCTCAACCTATCCTCATAGCCCATCCCCCTCTGTGAAACTAAAAAATCGTCTCAGTACCTTGGTTGGGGTTTCTGTTCACAAATATGTGACTCGGGTGTGTGATTCAAACAAGTTTATTTAGCATTCATGAAGCGGTGCACTATGTTGCTACAGACTCTCGTCCGTCTACTACTAGTGCACACCAACTACTAGTATACACACATCTTTATACAGTTTCAATTCTTTGTCTACCATATATGGGCATGGTTATACATTAATTACCTTATTTGGTCAGCAATATATGGCCTTGCAGTTGTCTTACAGAAACATCATGGCCTAGGAGTTAATGAGATATAGGCCAACTTCATCTTACAACAAGATAAGCATACAGACATCATGGTCTGGGAGTGAATGAGTTATAGGCCGGCTACATCTTACAACAAGATAAGCATATAGACATCATGGCCTGGGAGTGAATGAGTTATAGGTTATAGGCCGGCTACAGCTTACAAGTATAAGATAGCCTAAAAGCAAGATGATAACGAAGCCTAGAGCTTTACAATTATATCATAGCCTTGGTATGCCTGCCAGACACCCTTATGGCCCCTGTTATTCGCATCTTTCTGTAACAGGCTCACAGGTGTCGGCTAGAGGTTAAATCAAAGCGTAGTACAGGTTTGCAAGTAACTATTATGCGTAACGTACGTACAGGTTTGCAAGTAACTATTATGCGTTGCGTAGCAGACGAGCAAATAACCACTATTCGTACATGGCAGACGAGCAGACTTCTCATTCCTTCCTTTTTGTCATTCCATGACAACCTGCTACTCGAATGCTGAGAAATCATCGTCAGGAGCCATGTACAACATTGCTGCCGGGGCATCCCAGCCTGTCATCATAGATAGTATAAGTTTTTTAAATAAGGGTATACAACAACATAATACAACTACCAGGATTATAACAATTATGATAATAAATGTCAAAATTTTAGTCATCCAACCGCTAATCGACCAATCGGTCAACCAACCCCATATACCAGGGCTTACGTCAGTCTGATGCAATTCTCTGACTTGTTGTCGGATGTGTTGTACAATATTAGTAATATTCTCAGAAGCATCCGGAATATAGGTGCAACATTCAGAGCCAATCAAGGCACAAGTGCCTCCCTTTTCAGCAAGCAATATATCCAGAGCCATCCGGTTTTGGAGGGTTATAGTGCGAATAGCCACCATTTCAGCGGATATGTCTTGTAAGGCATCCGCGGTTGCATTCGCAACAGCCTCCAAAACCGTTTGTAAAGCCCCCAATGCTTGATTAGTACGGAGCAGACCGTATGGGGGCACAAATACCCCAAAAATCTGTTCGTACCATGCTACTGCTCTACGTGTGATATGGTTTTTTGTATGCGGGTGTTCCGAAAGTTTTGTAATATGCAGGTGTGGGACAACATGTCCAAGGTAACAGGAACCACTCCAGTTGGTTGGCAGCCATGGGTATGCCCAAGTCCCGCACACCCAGTATGTCCCATTAAATGAGGATACTGGGTGGTCTGGGGGAGTAATGTGGATGATTGCCTCCTATTGGCTGCCCGTCACCTTACAAGAAGTATCATTGAGTGAGATGGTCGCCGAATCCTGCCGACTGGTGGCATTTCCTAATTACAGAGAATATGAACAATAACTCTCTCCCACTTTTGTCCCTGGGCCTGTTCGTATTATACAAACACTTCCATCTGTTTTCTCTACCTTGATACATGGTGGTTTTTGTGTGCAGTTATAATCTTGACGGTACATAGTATTATTGAGGGGAGAACAGGAAACTGTCTCATTAGTTAGCAAACCAGTCATATTAATACCCGATTGTTGCAGAGCCCGTATTGTCTGCATTTTGCTGAAAGGGACTATCAACATGGGAAAACCCCCTCCCGCACTGTGTGGGAAAGCCGCACACACCCAACAGCTTGATACTCCCAGCGTCACCGTTGTTTTGTACGCAGTGAGGAGAAAAGTATTTGCTACTATGGAGCATTCTACTTCTGTGACCAGCATCATCCCCAATATCATCAGAATCCCTGTCCATTTTGCAAGGCTGAAATGTGGATATCGTAGGCCCTGCCCAAGCAGTCTCTGTTTTTCTGATCATGTCGGCCCACTTCGTCTCCCGAAGGCATCGAACTTCTTCCACCAGAGTGACAGGTAGTTCTTCATCGCCGACGTCCACAACTTCTTCGAGCTTCTTTCCACGACGTCTTCGAGCCTGTAGGAACAAAATTGTACCCTAGGACGGGACAATGGTGAAGGCAGTAGCATCATGTTGTTTACACTTCATGATTGTTTACACTCAAGTCGTTTACAATCATGTATGTGAACCCAATGATCTCTCCCCTCTAATTTAACCGCAGTTGGAGTTGAGAGGAGAACTTGGAAAGGACCTATCCACCGGGGGTCCAGGCATTTCCTGACCCAATTGCGAATCATAACATAATCACCGGGGTGTAAAGGAGGATCAGGTAAACTAATATTGTTAGAGGGACTGGAAACTGTTGTTTGATTAATACGGAGAATGGTAGAAAGAGTTTTGATATACTCCACCATGTCAGCAGACATATGAGTAAGCGAAGAGGAAGCCGAAGCCGACCAAGGGCCTATTAAAGAGCGCCCATAAATAATTTCTGCTGGAGATAACCGGGCAGTTCCAGTGGGGGCCGAGCGAATCTGAAACAATACAAGAGGCAAAAAGCGGACCCATGAAGAGCCATGCCCCCTTGTAAGTTTAGCCAGTTTTGTCTTAATCGTCTGATGGACTCGTTCCACTATGCCCGCCGCTTTGGGATGATAAACACAATGAAACGACTGTTTACTGTCTAAATGGGAACAGAGAGAGCGGTTAACAGAGGCAATAAAGTGCGGGCCGTTGTCGGAAACCAAACGACCAGGCACCCCAAAACGAGGAATTATTACCCGTAACAACAATCGCACAACCGTCTCAGCAGTATTGTTTGCCGTTGGAAATGCTTCAACCCAACGGGAAAATACATCAATGATAACCAATACATAGTTGAAATTCTGACATTTAGGTAACTGAATAAAATCCATCTGAAGCACCTCAAATAGAAGTTGAGGTACAGGGGTATCACCGGTGACCACTGGGAACCCTTTCCCAGGATTGTGCTCAGAGCACAACAGGCACCGGAGGACAGCTTTCTCAGACAGCTGCATCATGCATGGGTGTCACCAGGTCTGTAGGAGCCACTCAGAGAGCTGTTTACCCCCCGAATGAGTCTGTTGGTGACCGCAGGCGACTACCCATCCTGCCAGCTCATCAGTCATGCAGGTCTGACCGACAGGGGTCATCCAGACCCCTTCCTCGGATAGGGCACAGCCTTCTTCAACCCATGACTGACGAGTTGCCACCGGAGCGTCCTCCTGGAGTAACACAATATCATAAACAGAGGGCATGTTAGTACGTTGTTTGGGAATAATGGGAACCACAGTTTTAACTGGATAGGTACCAAGTGGGGCCTCAGCCACTAGTTTGGCACATCTATCCGCATGTCCATTTCCAAGTGAGACCGGATCCTGGGCCAACGTGTGGGCAGAACATTTCACAACCGCTAATTGAGCAGGTTGCAGAGCAGATTGTAGGAGGTTGACAACTTCAGTACCGTTAGAAATGGGATGACCTGATGAAGTTAAAAATCCACGGTTTTCCCACAACCCCCCAAAATCATGAACCACGCCAAAGGCGTAGCGAAAGTCAGTATATATGGTAACCGGTTTTCCCACAGCGTGTTTACAAGCCTCCGCAAGGGCAATTAGTTCACAGGCTTGGGCAGATTTAGGAGGAACCAGTTTCTTCATACAGACTGGGGTTCCATCCTGTAAGGAGCTGGAGCGAAAAGTATAAGTTATCCCAGAAGAAGTGGCTGCATGAAATGCCATTCTTGTCAGTATCTGTAAGAACTAAATTACAAGGTGAAATCTCACGTTTCTTTAAACATTTTCAGTTGTTAACATGACATTATCATTACCTACAGAAACACTTTCAGTTGATGTGGAAACCAAAGGGTTACGTAAAGTCATTTTGTCCACATAAACCAGAGTGCCTGCAGTCAGTGAATTTAAACTGCCCACAGTCAATGGCTGCAGTAAATTCTAACTGCTGCAAGTTAACTGCCACAAGCTAATTTATCCATATTTAATTTCTACAAACATTTTAAGTAAATGCTGGAATATACAAAATATATGATACATAAAATATATCAGGCTTCATTTTTAAAAAAAGATCTTATATCTTCAAAGTTTACTCTATCGCTTCGTTCTTGCGTCAAATATTCCAAATTATTGGTTGTATTTTTACTTTGCTATTACTCAGTACATATGGAACGTGGGTAGTGTCTGGCTTATACTCTGCGTCCAGAGAAAAGTCAGACCTATCACGGTCCGGTACTTTTAAAATAATCCAAACCTATGGAACATGGATGAAATCTGGCCATACTCTGCGTCCAGAGCAAAGTCAGACCCACCATTGTCCTCTTTAAAAGCATACATTACATAAACCATACTTCAATTTGCTTTCTTTTTTTTTTAATTACTGCTCATTCAAGCTAAACCATATACAGGTACAAACATTTTTTATACACATCTTTTACACAAAAAAAAGGTAACACATTGAGCTCAAGTTTTCTTAAGGACCGTACAGTCACAACTTCCTTCGGGGCAAAACTTTCAATTAGGATTATTGTGACTGTTCGGATTGCTCTTTTTAAAGAATAGTTAGGGAGGCACAAGTCTATCAATAATATGCAGAGTGGCCTCAAACTCATGTTGTGACTTTTGGCCTTCCCCAAATACTCATTCAAAGGGTCGCAACATACCCCATAGAGACCGTAAATTCAGGTAGCAATTGCTTAAAATTTGTTTTTTGTTCACCTGACATTTTGTCATCACACTTTCTTTTTAATCAGAACAAGTGGTGTTATTGGAACATCAAATCCAAATAGTTTTCATTTCAATTTTATGTGTTTTTACGTATTAAAAAAACGTATTCTCAGTCAGGTTAATTTAAAAAATATGCCTGACTTGTTTGAATTTTCGAACGTAAGTTTCTACATTTAATTTTGTAATCAATTTTGTTTTAATCAATATTCATTTGGTTTTCGACTGTCTGGTCTTTGACTTTCATTTATCTGTTGTAGCATAACATAGTTAAACATATAAAACACAGTAAATATATATTGTTTTATCAATACATACTCTCCTCACACACTAACATCAACACTTATTAATTCTAGCCGTTACCGTCTTTCTCTTAACTACCGAATACTCTCCTGTGTTTAGTGCCACTGAACATCCTGTCGACTACGCCATTGTTAGAGATTCGACCATGAGTGAAATGCACTAGAGTCGTATCTCATCAAAACAGGTTGTTTATTCAGGCTAACCCGTCAGGGCTTGATACCAAACACAGGGATCCCTTAATGGTGTATACTGTCCAGCAAGAGATTGATTCTTTATCCTCTGCAACCTAATACTCTCCTCTGTTTGGTGGTGTATACTGTCCACCCCATTGTTTTTAACTGACCCGAAGCTAATCGCAACTCTTTCTGATTTTCTGGCAACACTTTACACATAGACGTTAGGGGACACGGCCCCTCAGTTTTATCCACAATATTACCCATACTTTTGAAATTCTTATACTTTAATAATAAAAAAATTACAACCTTATGCTTTAAACTAAAAATTCTTATACTTTAAATCTTATTCCTTACAACCTTAAACTTTAACTTACAACCTTATACTTTAAACTAAATTCTTATACTTTAAATCTTATTCCTTACAACCTTAAACTTTAACTTACAACCTTATACTTTAAACTAAATTCTTATCCTTACAACCTTAAACTTTAATTCTTATACTTTAAATCTTATTCCTTACAACCTTAAACTTTAAACTAAATTAACCTTAAATTCTAAACTAAACCTCGTGCACTTTTGAACCTGCTGCACCCAGCTTGTACGCCTTTTTTATCCCGTTAACGGTCCTTACCCAGTAAGATTTGAACCTGCTGCACCCAGCTTGTACGCCTTTTTTATCCCGTCGACGGTCCTTACCCAGTAAGATTTGAACCTGCTGCACTCAGCTTGTACGCCTTTTTTATCCCGTTAACGGTCCTTACCTCAGTAAGTTTTTAACTGAATACACACCCACCAACCTTTTCTTATCCCGATCTCATTAACGACTATCAGTTACGCATACGGTTGGTGCATCCCCGGAAGCCTATTCCGTAGGTGAAAAACACTGAGAGTATTCAAAAATAGATGATATACTCACTGGGCTGCGCAATTTCACTTAGGCAAAACAAACCCAGGGATTGTCCCGCCGTCTACGCACTGTCTTATTCGTCACGAGATCCCATCCTCGTCGCCAAATGTGAAACTAAAAAATCGTCTCAGTACCTTGGTTGGGGTTTCTGTTCACAAATATGTGACTCGGGTGTGTGATTCAAACAAGTTTATTTAGCATTCATGAAGCGGTGCACTATGTTGCTACAGACTCTCGTCCGTCTACTACTAGTGCACACCAACTACTAGTATACACACATCTTTATACAGTTTCAATTCTTTGTCTACCATATATGGGCATGGTTATACATTAATTACCTTATTTGGTCAGCAATATATGGCCTTGCAGTTGTCTTACAGAAACATCATGGCCTAGGAGTTAATGAGATATAGGCCAACTTCATCTTACAACAAGATAAGCATACAGACATCATGGTCTGGGAGTGAATGAGTTATAGGCCGGCTACATCTTACAACAAGATAAGCATATAGACATCATGGCCTGGGAGTGAATGAGTTATAGGTTATAGGCCGGCTACAGCTTACAAGTATAAGATAGCCTAAAAGCAAGATGATAACGAAGCCTAGAGCTTTACAATTATATCATAGCCTTGGTATGCCTGCCAGACACCCTTATGGCCCCTGTTATTCGCATCTTTCTGTAACAGGCTCACAGGTGTCGGCTAGAGGTTAAATCAAAGCGTAGTACAGGTTTGCAAGTAACTATTATGCGTAACGTACGTACAGGTTTGCAAGTAACTATTATGCGTTGCGTAGCAGACGAGCAAATAACCACTATTCGTACATGGCAGACGAGCAGACTTCTCACCTCATTCCAGGTACCAGCCTAGTGAATCTATGTTGTACCCCCTCCAAGACGAGCACATCCGCCTTGGAGGTGATTAATTCGGCAGAGTATGGAGAGAGCAATCTGTACAGTACCTTGTGAGAGAGTTCTGAATAGTCTGTGAACTTGGGAGGAGAGGCAGTGGAGAATAGAGTGGACCACAGTATTGAAGGTAGCAGAGCAATCAACAAGGACAAAGAGACAGAGGGAGCCCTGGTCACAGATGTCATCTGTAACTTGGACCAAGGTTGTTTGGTCCGCCCCATCTCTCTGACCTGCCAGCCTGCCCATCCCCACCGTTCAGCAGACTCTGGCCTGCTATGCTTCCACCACCCAAATCACCCGACCATCGGTGGCCAGGCTTTCTGCCTCTCTTTTCACACACTATGGAACTCCATCCCACATTCCCCCTGCCTTGCTTCCTCCCTTTCCTCCCTCAAAGCCGGTCTCAAGACCTTCCTCTTTGACCGTGCCTTCGGCTCCCTTCCTAATTCTTCCCCCTCCCCTGCTTTCCTTCCCCTTCCCCACTAGCCCAACCCTCCACCTCCTGCTCGGGTCCCATACTAACTGTTCAGCACCATAGGATGTCCTCCCGACGTGAAAGGCACTATATAAGTGTAATTTTGTTGTTGTTGTGGTTGTGGTTGTATAAATGCAATTTTCTTGTTGTTGGATAAAAAATATCACTTACCCAATTCCTAGTCATCAGCACAGCTCAGAATACAGCCAGACAAGGAAAGAGGTGACGATGGAAATCCATGGCTGCACAAAGTTCTGACCCCCGTCTGAAACACAGATCATTAGTTACCAGCCACAGTGAGAACTCATGAGGCACATAAGAACAACAGCAACAAAATTTCCCTTGTACTGGATTGCGCCTTTCACATCAGGAGGACATCCCAAGGCTCTGGGCAACGACTGTTGCAGACCCAAGCTGGGGTCAGCAACAGGAGGGAAAGGAGTGATTTGGGGTGATCGTTTCCAGGAGGAATAGGAGTCAGGGTTGGTAGGAGGGAGAGGAGGGTTGATCGGGAATATTTGAGAGTTGGATACAGGGATGGTAGCGTATTGGGGAAGCAGCTCGGGTCGATTGGGTCAGCCAGAATGCGTACACTGTAATAATAACAACATTGCATTGGCTATAGCGCCTTCAGTACTCGAGAAGTCGCAAAGCGCTTCACAGAATATACTGCAAAGAGAGTTGACTGTGTACTTTGTGGTTGTAATGTGGCAGCCAATTGCGCACAGCGGTGTCCCACAAACACTGGTGCATTGAACTGACTACTTTGCCCTGTAGCCCTGCGAAATAATCCCTTCCAACTGCCTGTCCGATTCCCTTTTCGAAGGCAATGCATTCCCACAAGTCTCTGGGTTAAAATAAATCAAATGAACTTCCTCATCTCCCCTTTGGTTCTTTGTTGAGTTCATCCGCCGGAACTCACCGGTGATGACCAAGTTGAAGTGGGTTTGCCGGGAGCTGACCCGGTTTTCCACGGAACAGGAAAAGTTCCCGTTGTGAGCTTCGGTGGCGTTCCGGATGAGCAGGGTGGTGTTGCCCCTGGATAATTGGCAGCCAGGGGGCAGTGGCGAGGCTTCCTTCATCCAGTGAAGGGTCAGGTTAGATCCTGAGGCTGAGCAAACCAACTGGACGTCCGGTAGACAGATGGAGGTGTTTCTCTGTATGTTGAGTGCGGAGACCGGCGCTGGTGGGAAGGAGAAGGAAAAGTGGTCTTACATTTGACGCAGCGAATATAGGAGCTCCTGTAGCTCAGTGGTTAGAGCCACTCGCCTTACAAGCCTGAGACCTGTGTTCGAATCCAGGCAGGTCAGGGCGAAACCTTGGGCAGGTTTCCTTACTCCACACACACACACACACACGCCTGATAATAATCCATCAAATAAAACACAAGAATAAAAATTGGTCCTTTTCAATCCACGGCTGTTTGTGGGGGACGCTGCCGTGCGCAATTGGCTGCCGCATTTCGCCCACAAATATACAGTCACTTCACTCTACAGTACATTCTGCGAAGCGCTTTGAGACGTCGATAAGATGTGAAAAGCGCGATATCAAATGCAAGGATTAATATTATTATTATATACTATTGAGACATCTCAAAGTGCTTCATGCAATAAAGTGTAGTGACTGTGTATTTCGTGGGCAAAATGCGACAGCCAATTGCGGACAGCAGTGTCCCACAAACAGTGGTGGATTGACAAATTATTATATATCTTTTGAAGGGATTATTAACTCCAGAAAAGTGATCCACCAGTCCACTAACAACCGGGTTCCTACTAACTGCTAGGTAAGCAATAGCATGTGGAGTTACAAAACCTGCTTAGGATTCTGCCAGCGCTCGGGAATCAAACCCAGTTCCTATTGTTTGCAAGGCAAGTGCTCCAATCACTACACCACAGGACTCCAACAAGTGGCTGGAGGAGAGTGTTAACCATTCCACAACAACAACAAAGCAACTTGCATTCATATGGCGTTCTCCATGCCGTCTCAGAGAACTTCACAATGTCGGAGGCCAAGGTCAAGCCAGTGGGAGGGCGAGAGGGAAGGTGTCTGTGAGCGTGGTCGAAGAGAAAGGTCTTCAGGCCCGACCTGAACATGGGAAAGGAGGGGGGGGGGTGAGGAAAAGGTGTTGAGGGAAAGAGTTTCAGGGCGCGGTGGTTGAAAGCACGGCCACCAATAATAGAGCGGAGGATTTGGGGCTCATGGGAGGAGGCCAGACCTGGCAGAGCAGAGGAAGTGGGTACTTGTGTGAGGAGAGAGGAGGTTAGAGAGGTAAAAGGTGCTGAGGAGTGGAGGGATTTAAACATAAATAAGGACTGTGGTAATCGGAGTACGGATTTTTTTTGCCAGCGAGAATGTAGGGGACGGAGTTTTCGATGAGCTGAATTTCGTGAATGGTGGAGAAGGGGAGACCGGCGAGGGTGGCATTAGAGTTGTCCATCCGAGAGGTGCCAAAGGCATGGGCCGGGGTTTCGGCAGCTGTTGGGGTTGAGGTACTCACGGTATCGTTCGATAAATCCTGCAAATGGGGAGTGGCGATGTGCGACAAGTGAAGTCAGCGACACACTGAAGGAAATGTGGTGACTTACTGAGCACGTGCAGCCTGTAGAACGTCTCTGCCTGCAGGTTGATTTGAAAGCTGTAGACGGCTTGGTCACTGAGGCGGACCTGATGCAGGTGAAAGACTCCGTCCGACAGCCGGAGCCGAGAGCGGTTCACGAACGTTGAGGTCAGGTCCACCGTTTCCCCTCGGTAGTATTTCAACAACATGGTGTTGGCGGCTCCGTGCTCCACGTAACCCAGCACCACACTCACATCAGGCCCATCCAAGGGTCCCAAAGCAGGAAACTGTACGTCATTGCCCTCCGCAATAAAAACATCCTGAACCGGGTGAGTGCCAATCACTTCCTGAGGAAACGCTGGAGACAGACAATAATCTACATTACAACCACAGCTTGCATTCACACAGCGTCGCTCACTCAGAGCGCTCAACAGTAGAGGAGCATGATGCCAAACCTCGGGGACTGCCGCGTTTCGCCCACCAACGTACAGTCGTTTCACTCCATAGCACCTTCTGCGAAGCGCTTTGAGACGTCGATAAGATGGGAAAAGCACCATATCAAATGCAAGGATTATTATCATTATTAAGACGGGGAAGGAGGTGACGAGATGGAGTTTACCGAGAGAGACTATTCCAGAGTTTTGGGGTCCAGAGGTCGAATGTGCGTCACAAAATAATAATCCTTGTGGTTTGATATTGGACCTGATCACCTCATCTCGAAGTGCTTCACAGGATATAATACAATAATAATAATAATCACGATCCTTGCATTTGATATAGAACTTGCTACAAAGACTGTATTTTACGCGTGAAACTTGGCGGCAAATTTGCTCACTGCAATGGTGTGAAGGACCAATTTTATTTGGCGGGATTGTCTCTTTGCTAATAACGCTATGGGATGTGTAATGCCTCCCTAAACAGGCAGCCATGACCTCAATTTAATGGCTCATCCAAAAGATGACAACTTTTGACCCCAGTGACATCACCCCGACCCCCAGTGACATCAGCCCCCACCCCCGGTGACATCAGCCCCCACCCCCCTCCACTACCGTGACATCACCCCCATCCCCAGTGACATCACCCCAACTCCTAGTGACATCACCCCACTCTCCCAGTGACATCACCCCAACTCCTAGTGACATCACCCCCCATCCCCCAGTGACATCACCCCCACCTCCAGTGACATCATTCACCATCAACAGTGACATCACCCCCACCCCCAGTGACATCACCCCAACCCCTAGTGACATCACCCCCACCTCCAGTGACATCACCCTCCCCCCCACTCCCGTGTCATCACTACTCAGCCATCACCCCCACCCCCAGTGACATCACTCACTCACCATCAACAGTGACATCAGCCCCTCTCATGAAATCACCCCCACCCCCTCCTGTCACATCAGCCCCCCCGCCCCCACCCGCATGACATCAGCCCCACCCACAGTGACATCACCCCCCCCAACCCCAGTGACATCACCTCCACCTCCAAAAGTTCGAAGGTTCGTTAGTCCGAAGCTTCCCCTAACCCTAACCCTAAACCCTAACCTTAATACTAACCCTAACACTAACCCTAACATTTGGACGAATGAACCTTCAGACTAACGCGCCAAATGTTCGGATTAACAAACCTTATTTTCGGACTATCGAGCGGTAACCACGGTAACTCCCGCCCCCCCCCCCCCCCCCCAGCGTCTGAAAGTCTCAGGGCATGTAAGATAAACAATATCACACCGCTAATCAGTCCACCCACCTTACCCAATTACAAACTGTCGCACAGATCACCCCATAAGATTGCGTCAGGCTCCGATACTTGCTCTGAACTGTCTTATCGAAACCTCTTATTTACAGCGCACACGCGGCACACTTTGATGTCACGTAAACTCTGTCGGGGAGGAAGGAACATGCGGCTTTCACAAGATAATTGATTCTGCAATCTCACGATTACCAGCTCATTGACGGCTCCCGAAACAACCCCCCCCCCACCCACCCCCCCCAGCCCTGGCTGTCACTGACACTAATTAATTGTTTCGCCCACAAACATGCAGTCAATTCACTTTGCAGTGTATTCTGTGAAGCGCTTTGAGACGTCTAGAAGACACGAAAAGCGCTATATCAAATGCAAGGATTATTATTATTAGCATTATTATTATTTCATCATTACTCGCAGTAGTACTAATAAAAGCTAAACGGCATCCAGGGAGTGTTTTATGTTTGAAAAACAAATTGCGAATCCACACAGGAAATCCCCCGAAGAGAGAGAGAGAGAGAGAGACAGAGCTGCCGGTGACATTTTACAGCAAGCTGATGCAATCGATCTGATAATCTTGTTGGCAAACACTAATATCCCGGGACTCTCACCCCATTGATAGTGTAAAACGATGCTCTGATCTGATGCTTTCAACCACATTCCACCCCCCCCCCCCACACACACACACAGTGCCCCCCCCCCCCCACACACACAGTGCCCCCCCCCCCCCCCCCCACACACACAGTGCCCCCCCCCCCCCGAGGGTTAAAATGTTGTACGGGAGGAAAATACACGGCGCGATCGGACTTAACCACGTCCCACTTACCTCTCGGAAAGCAAAGCCCACAAAGCAAAGCTAAAGGAAGAATGTTTGAATCAGCCATGGCTCAGCTCTGAACTTTTCTCTCCCGTCCCCCCCCCCCCAGCCCGAGAGTACGTGGTCATCAATGAATGAGTGATGTTCTGCAACTGTTTTTTTCGCTCGGGACAATATCACGGACACTCTCTTAGGCGAAGTGTGCGTCTGAAAGC
The DNA here is from genome assembly GCA_035084275.1 of Hydrolagus colliei. Lineage (NCBI taxonomy): Eukaryota > Metazoa > Chordata > Chondrichthyes > Chimaeriformes > Chimaeridae > Hydrolagus > Hydrolagus colliei. Next base: position 4,683,018 of record CM068771.1, on the reverse strand, counting down.
CTCGGGATACGTAAGGAATACCAAAGCTATCACTCTGCTAAAAAGTCTACAATCAGTCCACTCACTTTACCCAATTACAAACCGTTGCACAATCACCCGATAAGATTGCATCAGCATCTGTTTCTTGCTCTAAACTTAGATTCATAGATTCATAGATTCATAGAATTTTACGGGACAAAAGGAGGCCATTCGGCCCATCTAGTCTGTGCCGGCTCTTTCAAAAGAGCGATTCAATCCCACTGCCCTGCCCGCTCCCCATAGCCTAATAGACCCGTTCTCCCTAAATAAAGATCTAATTCCCTTTTAAAAGTTGATATCGAATCAGCCTCCACCACCTTTTCAGGCAATGCATTCCAGATTCGAACAACTCGCTGAGTGAAAAAAATTCTCCTCAGCTCCCCTCTACTGCGCCTTGAAACTATTTTAAATCTGTGACCACGAGTCACAGATTCGCCCACGAGTGGAAATAGTTTTTCTCTATTTGCCCTGTCGAAACCCCTCATGATCTTATAAACCTCTATCAGGTCTCCCCTCAATCTTCTCTGCTCCAGAGAGAATAACCCTAGCCTATCTAGCCTCTCCTCATAGCTGAAGTCCCTCAATCCTGGCACCATATTCAACTTCCTATTCAACTTCCTATTTACAGTGATCATTTTGTCTTTATTTCGCACGTTATCAGTCCACACGCCACCACTCACCTCCTCCACCACCCCACCCCCCCCTCCCCCACCCGCTCAAACCCCACCACCGATGCTTATTACTCAGTAGAGTAACAGTGAAAGGGTATCTAGGGGAGAGCTTACAAGCGTGAGACCTGTGATCGATTCCCAGCAGGGCAAAACCTTCGACAAGTTTCCTCACTCCACACGCCTAATAATAATCCCTCTAAAAGAAAACGCAATAAATCGGTCATTTCAACCCACGGCTGTTTGCGGGGGACGCTGCCGTGCGCAATTGGCTGCCGCGTTTCGCCCGCAAATATATACAGTCAATTCACTTGACAGTATCTTCTGTGAAGAGCTTTGAGACGCCTCGAAGACGTGAAAAGGCGCTACATCAAATGTTACTAATAGGTGTAACAAAAACAAAAATGGCCGGGAAGCATGTCGGGAAGAACAGTCAGGACCCGTAACGTGATCACGGGAGAGGGGCAGGGTAGGGGTGAGGGGAGGGAGAGAGGTGGGAAGGCAGCAGAAGGCACGGTCGAAAAGGAGTGGTCTCGAGACCTGCCTTGAAGGAGGCAAGAGGTGTGAGAGTGGCCGAGACCACGATTAAAGAAGCAAGTCCTGAGCCAGGCCCGGAAGGAAGCAAGTTGAGTAAACCCGCAGATGGAGGTTTACCCATTTTTAAGATGGGTTTTGAAAGTGGAGTTGGGGGGTGCGGGGAGGGGGGGGTGGGGGGGGAGTTAAGGAATTTAGGGAAAGAGTTCCAGAGTGGGCAAAGGGGCTGAAAGCTTATTCACTGGCTCATTCACAAAAGGGTTAGGGCAGTAGTTCCCAACCTTTTTTTGCTGCAACCCTAAATTGGCCACCAAAAGGTCCTCCCGACCCTTAGGAGGCGTCATCGTGGCTGAAGTGAAACTCAGCCAAGACAATATCTCCGTCTCTTTTGTTGACTCAGTGCAACTCGCTAGTTCGGTCTTTCATACAGATTGGTCGGCGGTGTCGCCTTGGGCACTTTTCAGCGTTAAAAAAAGCGAAAAAAAACAATTCTGAAGACCCATCGCAATCCTACTGAGGACCCCCGCGACCCTGAGTTGGGTCGGGACCTGAGGTTGGGAACGACTGGGTTAGTGGGGGAGGTCAGGCTTTAGGGTGGGGTGAAAGTGTTTGGGGATGTGGAACAGGACTGGGGAGGTGGTGGGGGGTCACTAGGACTGGTGGAGGGGGAAGGGGAGTTGGAGCGAAGGAGATTGAAGAGGCAGCATGGGGTTAGGTGGTGGATAAACAAAGGTATGGATAAATTTGAAGATTTGCATGAACTTTGCTCAGTTTCCACATCAATCTCTCTCTGGAATATCACGCAATCTGACTGCTTCTTACAATCCCAGCTCCAAAGGTCAATTGGAAGTGAACTCTGTACTGCGACAGGGCGAGACGTGCACAGTAAAACCCTGTGTCTGAACGCAGTTTAGATCGCTTGGAACTAAAGGAAAGAATGGCATCCACAGAACCCAGTCTGACCGAGGAGTTAACCTGTCCTATTTGTCTAGATCTCTTCACGGATCCCGTGATCCTGGAGTGTGGCCACAACTTCTGCCGCTCCTGTATCACCCAGAGCTGGGAAACGCGGGAGACTAACCCCTGTCCGGAATGCCGGCAAGTCATTCTGGAAAGTATCCCGAAGGTCAATCGGGCTCTGTCGAGTCTGGCCGAGAAAGCTCGGCAATTAAACCTTACTCCAACAGTGGCGGAAAGGAAACTTTACTGTCAAAAACACCAGGAGGAAATAAAGTTGCTTTGTGAAACAGACAGGGAATTGGTATGCTTCATTTGCCGAGATTCACGGGAACACAGAAATCACAGCTTCCTACCTCTGGAAGAAGCAATTCAATTCTACAAGGTACAAACCAACCCAGAAACCAGGGGTTAATCTTCTGCCATCTACAGTTTTCACGTTCACATAATTTTCCAATCTTTCTCATTTAATTCCAGGACACAGTGAAATCCTCCTTAGCTTCTCTCACACAGAGCAAGGCCGCTGCTCTAGAAGCTGAAGTTAAACAGAAACAAAAGATCTCACAAGTTAAGGTAAGTTGTGTTGGGGCTGATGTCTAGAATCTCAGTCGTGTTTCTCTCTTTACCGTGCGCAGTGTGATGTCTGACACTTCATTTTGCAGGAACAGACGAACAGTCTGGAGAACAATGTCACGGCTGAGTTTGCTAAACTGCACCAGAGCCTCACTGACAGAGAGCAGCGTGTAATCCGAGAGCTCAGACAGCGAGAGGAGGAGACTTTACACCGAATGGAGAATAATCTGCGAGAGATTCAGGGCAAATTTGCTTCCGTCGAACAAATATCTTTGAGTTCCAGAAGCAGCTGGAGAAAGGAGGGCTCAACTTTCTGCTGGTAAAAAGATGAAATTATGATTGAGTTCAGTAATGTTGTATACGCTCCATTAGAATTAGGCAAACAAGATGTGTCCCTCCAGGCAGAGAGAGTATGTATCCCATTCCAACAATCTATCTCCGGGATTTCCATGTGTGGATGGGATGCATGGAATTCTCAACTTGGCTCGGAGACTGTTAAGCAGGAACATAAGAATTAGGAGCAGGAGTAGGCCATTCGGCCCCTTGAGTAGGCCATTCGGCCCCACCATTCAATAAAATCGTGGCTGAACTATTCTAGTTTCACCTGCCCCCTGCCTTATCCCCAGATCCCTTAATCCCTTTATCCACAAGAAATCTATCAATCTCAGTCTTGAATATGTGCAAGGACTGAGCATCTACAGTCGTTTGGGGTAGAGAATTCCATCAATTCAGTACCCTCTGAGTGAAGAAGTTTTGAAGGATTTTATTCATCACTTTAATGCTGTGCTACTATTAAAGGATAATAGCAATAATATTTACACCCTATAATAATCACTAAAAAAAAACCACAATAATAAAATTTGTAATTGCAATCCATGACTGTTTGTGGGGACGCTGCTGTGCGCAATTGGCTGCCTTGTTTCACCCATAAATATACAGTCAATTCACTTTACAGTATGTTCTGTGAGCGCTTTGAGATGCCGATTAGAAGTGAAAAGCGCCGTATCACAATGCAATGATTATTATTATTATTATTTTATTATCAGGGCAAAACAGCCACGACTCCAACAGTGTGTCAGCCTGGCTCAATGGTAGCACACTCCGCTCTGATTCAGAAAGTTGTGGGTTCATATTCCCCACCGGGACTTGAACTCACATAATCGAAGCTCCAGTGCAGTGATGGGGGGGAGAACTGCATTGTTGGGGGTTCCATCCTTCATGTAGGATGTTCAATCAATCAATCAATCAATCAATCAACCAACCAACCAACCAACCAAAACTTACATTTATAGCTGGAATACTGTGTTCAATTCTGGTCACCACACTACAGAAAGGATGTGAAGACATTGGAAAGGGTACAAAGAGGATTTACTAGGATGGTGCCAGGATTGAGGGACTTCAGCTATGAGGAGAGGCTAGATAGGCTAGGGTTATTCTCTCTGGAGCAGAGAAGATTGAGGGGAGACCTAATAGAGGTTTATAAGATCATGAGGGGTTTCGACAGGGCAAATAGAGAAAAACTATTTCCACTCGTGGGCGAATCTGTGACTCGTGGTCACAGATTTAAAATAGTTTCAAGGCGAAGTAGAGGGGAGCTGAGGAGAAATTTTTTCACTCAGTGAGTTGTTCGAATCTGGAATGCATTGCCTGAAAAGGTGGTGGAGGCTGATTCGATAACAACTTTTAAAAGGGAATTAGATCTTTATTTAGGGAGAACAGGTCTATTAGGCTATGGGGAGCGGGCAGGGCAGTGGGATTGAATCGCTCTTTTCAAAGAGCCGGCACAGACTAGATGGGCCGAATGGCCTCCTTTTGTGCCGTAAAATTCGATGAATCTATGAATCTATGAATATTGCTTTATATTGGGCCGATCGAGAGGACGTCCCAAGGCGCTGCACAGTCACTAAGGACAAGAGCAAGGGGGGAGGGGACGGGGCAGGATGAAGGAGAATAGGAGAATTGACTGTATATTTGTGGGCGAAACGCGGCAGCCAAACTGTGCACAGCAGCGTCACACAAACAGTTATAGAAGTGGGATTAGGGAAGAAAGGGGAGAGAGATGGCAAGGAGACGGATCGGGCAGGGGGAAGGAGAGCAGGAAAACCGACTGTATATGTGTGGGCAAAACTGAGATCTTGTCTGCTTATCCAGAAGAACCTGTGGCAGTATTGTCTATTCTCTTTCTTGGTTTCCTGGCCAACAATCCCCCAAAGAAAACTGGTCACGAGCTCTGCGGCTGTTTGTAGGACATTGCTGTGTGCAAGCAGCTGCTACTTGCATCCACAAGATACATAGCACTACACTTTACAGTATATTCTGTGAAGTGCTTTGAGATGTCTCAACAACATGATAAGGCCCTACATCAAATGCAAATTTTTTAATTAATATTGTTATTTAAAAATGCAAGGATTACTGTAATAATATCATAGAATCATAGAATCTTACAGCACAAAAGGAGGCCATTCGGCCCATCGAGTCTGTGCTGATTCTTTAAAAAGAACAATTTAATTCTATTCCCCAGCTCTCTCTCTCCCACAACTGCGCAAACCCGTCCTCTCCAAATAAATGTCCAGCTCTCTTTTAAACGTTGTTATCAAATAGTCCTTAATATGAATGAAAGTTACAATAATACTCATTGCGTTGGATTTTCACTTTTCACGTCTTCAAAGTGAATTGACTGTACGTTCGTGGGCGAAAGTTGTCGCGGAAATTTGTGATTGTTTGACAGTTTCTTATGTACTGCAAACTCAGCTTTTTCTGTGTTTTATTTCAATAGGAGGCCGCTGCTCGGAAGAGGAGGTATTTAATGTTCTTTACAAAAAATTCACATCCAGTAATTTGATAAGGCGACCAAGTCTGCTTAGATTAGATTAGATTGTGAACGTCTCTTATTTCAGGATCAGTGATGATGGTTTTTTGCTGTCAGTATCTGAGGGTGATCTGCCTGTGGGAATATACAAAGGGCCTATACAGTACACAGCCTGGAGAGAGATGATGCACAGCCTCAGCCCAGGTAAATGTCTCGCGCCTTCTAATGCTTAGAACCCGAATTATAATAATATTAATTGTTACATTTGTTATATGGGTGTGTGTGGGCTGGGTGGGTTGTGTGTGGAGCAGGGTTTGTGTGTGTTTACGTGTTCGCATGTGGGGCGGTGTCTCTGTGTGTGTTGTCTATGTATTTGAGTGTGCAGGTGTGTCTGTGGGGGGGGTGACTGCATGTGTGTTTGTGTGTGTTGGTGATACTGTGCGTATCAAGGATCCTCACCCTTGTTTTCAAATCCCTCCACTCCTCTGCACCCCCGTACATCTCTGTTCTCCTCTCTCGTCAGACGAGCACCCGCTGCCTTCACTCCACTGGGTCTGGCCTCCTCCATGTCCCCTGAATCCACCGCTCCACCCTTGGTGGCCTTGCCTTCAACCACTACGCCCCGAGATTCTGGAACTCCCTTCCTCACTCCCTGTACCTCGCCCCCCCCCTGTCTTCCCAGTTTCAGGTCTCAGCTAAAGACCTTTCTCTTCGACTGCGCCTTTGGTCACCTTTCTAATCCCTGCCCCTGGTTCGTTCCTGGGATCCGTTATTGTGAAGCGCTCTGAGATGCCGTCCGGCGTGGAGGGCACTATATAAATCAAAGTTCTTGTTGTTGTGTGCAAATATGTTTCTGGCTGTGGGTGAGTCTGGGGCTTTAGAGGATGATGAGAGAGATTGATGGCTTCGGTGACATAAAGCATAAGAACTCAAAAGCTTTTGATGGTGGTTTTAATGGTGAATCTGTCTGTGTCATAACTGGCATTCCCCCAATGTTCCCCATTTGTGTTATTTCTCATCTCTCTCTCAGCTCCGGCCTCTCTGACTCTGGATCCTGACACAGCTCATCCCAACCTCATCCTGAACCAGGTTCTGACAAGCGTTAGAGATGGAGGTAAATGGCAGCCGCTCCCTGACACCCCAAAGAGGTTTGATCCCTGTGTCTGCATCCTGGGGTCTGAGGGCTTCACATCAGGGAGACATTACTGGGAGGTGCAGGTGGGGAACAAGACTGGGTGGGATGTGGGTGTGGTGAGAGAATCCATCAACAGGAAAGAAAATGAGATGGCAACACCGAGAGCTGGATACTGGATTGTGTGGCTGAGAAATGGGAATGAATACAAGGCAATCACTTCACCTCACACTCGCTTGACGCTGGAAGTGAGACCCAGGAAGATTGGAGTTTACCTGGACTATGAGGGGGGACAGGTGTCGTTTTACAACGCTGACAACATGTCTCACCTCCACACTTTCACCGACATTTTCACTGAGAAACTCTACCCTTACTTTAGCCCCAGTCTTAATGAAGGCTGGAGAAACGCGGAGTGGCTGACAATTTGTCACGTAAAAAAGCCTTAAAGTTGAGGCGGTGTATGGCTCCCTCAAGGTCTATCTCAATACTTTCCACTTCGACCATGCCTTTGGTCATTGCTATGCTATCACTACAGGAGCTTTAATAATCAACCTTGCATTTGATATCGTGTTTTTCATGTCTTCTAGATGTCTGAAAGTGCTTACAGGATGTACCATGAAGTGAATTGACTATATATTTGTGGGAAAAATGCAGCAGCCAATTGCACAGAGCAATGTCCCCCAAACAGTCGTGGATTGAGTGACCAAATTATTATTTTTTAAAAACAGGATTATTATCCCCAGAAAAGCACTAAAAGCCTTAACAAATGGGTTCCTATTTAATGCACGGTAAACAGAGGCATGTAGATTAAGGAAACTTGCCCCACATTTTGCCCTGCTGGGAATAGAACCCAGGTCTCTCACTTATGACGTGAGCGCTCTAATCATTGAGCTACAGTGCTTAACACTGGGAGTATAAAGATTTCCTATTAAAATCACAGAAAAATCAAGGTTAGAGCTGGGAGCTTTCGTGAATTAGACAATTTAGAATTTAGACAATCGAAAATATCTCACTAAATCCATCCTCATTCCCATTTTAACCCATGTCCAGTGATATTTCAAGATATCCTTTTAAAAGAAACGTAGACATTTATTTGGGAAGGATGTGTTTGCGAGGTTCTAGGGGGAGAGGGTTAAATTGCTCTTTGTAAAGAGCCGGCACAGACTCGATGGGCCGAATGGCCTTCTTTGGTGCTGTAAGATTCTATGATTCTATGATCATCTTAAAATTAAAACTATTTAGGAATGAAATCAAGAGACAGTTTTTCACAGAGCAGACATGTCAATTTCTCTCACCTAAAAGGCTGTGGATGCTGGATCCTTTCACATCTTCACCACTGGGGTGGATGGACACAATGAATGGGCTGTGGCCAGACCGAGCAGGTCTCTGCCAGCAGGGCTCCCTTTGAGATCATGCTATTGGTTCGTGTCTCGATTGCACCCAATGTGTAAACTTTTACTTTCAAGTAAAGTGTCTGATACAACACGCAGAAGGTCAGTAATACCACAGGCAGGCTGGGTGGGTGGTTTAGGTCTTTGGGTTGGGTTCTGTGGGTGGTTGAATGGGTTGGCTGGGTGGGTTAGGTGGGTGCATTGGGCAGGTAGGTTGATTTGGTGGATTGGGTGGGTAGGATGGGTTGGGTGGGTTTGATGGGTGGGTGGGTTGGATTTGATGGGTGGTAGGTTTGGGGTTAGTTAGGTTGATTGGGTTAGGTGGGTGGGTTGAGGTTGGTCTTTTGGGTGGGTTGACTGGGTTGCCTGAATGGGTTTGGCATGTGGATGGGTTGGTTGGATCAATGGGCAGGTGTATTGCATGGGTTGATTGGGTGGATTGGGGGTGTGCGTTGGGTGGGTTCAATGAGTTGGATGGTTTGGGTTAGGTGGGTAGGAGTGTTGTGCAAGTGGGTTAGAAGGGTGACTGGGTTTGGTGGGCTGGGTAGATGGGTTGAATGGTTTGGGTGTGGAGGTGGAGTTGCATAGGTTGGATGGGTGGGTTGTGTGTTTGGGTGGATGTAGAGGGTGGGTTGGTTGGGTGGATACATTGCTTGGTTGGGTTTAGCATGTGGGTGGGTTAAGTGGGTGAGTTGGGTGGGATTGGAGGATAGGATGGGTGGGTTTGGGTTTTTTATTATTATTATAGTTGTGGGCAAAATGCAACAGCCAATTGCGCACAGCAGCGTCCCCACAAATAGTCGTGGATGGAAATGACCAATTTATTATTGTTTTCATTTGAGGGATTATTATCAGGTGTGTGTGTGTGGAGTAAGGAAACTTGCCCAAGGTTTGCCCTGCCTGGAATTGAACCCAGGTCTCTCGCTTGTAAGGCAAGGGCTTTAACCACTGAGGCACACACACACACACGCGCACGAACACACACACACACCTAATAATAATGCCTCTGGCTTGTTCACTGCACACCCACACAGCAAATACACTTGAATAGCCCTTTTCCCATCAGGACATCAAACTGAGACAGTGACTGGCTCACACACACAGTACCACTCACACCTCAACCATGTCTCAGAGCGCTTGATAATAATAATAATCGTTGCATTTGATACTGCACTTTTCAGGCCTTCTAGACGTCTCAAAGCGCTTCGCAGAATATACTATAAATTGAACTGACTGTATTATTGTGGGCGAAACACGGCAGCCAATTGCGCACAGCAGCATCCCCCACACACAGTCGTGGATTGAAATGACCAATTTATTATAGTTTTTTTGGGGGGATGGATTATTATTAGGCGTGTGGAATCAATCAATCAAAAGTTACATTTATATAGTGCCTTTCACGTCGAGAGGATGTCTCAAGGTGCTGTACAGTTAGGAATAAGGAAACTTGCCCAGGGTTTTGCCTGGATTCAAAACATAGGTCTCATGCTTGTAAGGCGAGTGCTCTAACCACTGATCTACAGGACTCCATGAGGCAGAGACTTCTCTTCCTCCTGCACATCATTGATCCCCTGACTCCCAAATCTTTATCATTTCCCTTTCTTATCTCAATCCATCCTCTGGATTTCATAAATCTCCATGTATCTTCCTCAAACCTCAATCCTCCCCGTAAGAATCCAAATATCTATCTCACTCACACCTCAACCCATCACTGACTCCCCCAAGTCTCTATTCATCTCTTTCTCACACCTCAATCCACCACTCGTTCCACCAAATCTCTATTCATCCCCTCTCACACACCTCAATCAATCCAACTCTCTCAAATCTCTATCCATCTCCCTTTCACATGTCAATCCATCTCCTAACTACCCAAATCTCTATCCATCTCCCTCTCACACCTTAATCCATCCCAGATACCCCCAAATCTCTATCCCCTTCTCATACCTCAATCCATCTCCTGACTACTCATATCTCTATCCATTTCCAATTGGTATGCATTGAGTCATGAGTTGGAAGATGGATAGAAACTTTGACTCAGGTGAACAAGTGAGGCATGAGAGGGAGTGGGATAGAGATTTGGAGAGAAACGATATATTGAACTGGAAGAAGAAGATGGATATAGTCTTAATGATAATAATAATAATCCTTCCATATGATACAGTGAATTATCACGTCTTAGCGAGTTAGGGGATGGACTGAGGTGTGAGGTGGAGATGCATTCAAACTTGAGGCACAAGGGTGAGAGGGGTGTAAAGGAGAATATGTGTGAGAGAAGCAGTGAGAGAGATTTGATGTGAGGGAGACAGAGAGTGAGAGCAATGCAATCCAGTTTGATTGACAGCTCTTTATTCTGAGAAGGTGAGAGGGAGAGTGGGGGGTGGGGGGGTGGCTGGAGATAGAGAAGGTTGTGCAGATGGAGACAGCAGATAATGGCTGGAGAAAGGGAGAGGAAGGAGGTGATGGTGACTCGCAGGTGATGGATTGAGTGTGTGAGAGTTGAGGTGGTGGAGATGAAGGCAAGCAAGTGATGGATAGAGAGAGTGTGAGAGAGTGAGAGAGGGAGGAGGTGGTGGAGAGAATGAGAGGGAGAATGAGGGGACCAGCAGATAAAGGTTTGAGAGAGTGGGAGAAGGAGAATGAGGGGACGATGGAGAGATTGTGAGAGGTGGAGAGAGGGAGGAAGGAATGGAGATAGAGACAAGCAGGTGATGAATGGAAAGTGTGAGACAGGGAGGGGGTGATGGAGAGAGTATAAGAGAGGGAGAGAGGGAGACGTTGGTGGAGGTGAACACTAGCAGGTGATGGATGGAGAGCGTGCGAGACAGTGAGAGGAAAAGGAGCAATGGAGAGAGTCCGAGAGAGGGAGATGATGAGGAGAGTGTGGGAGAGGAGGCGATGGAGATGCAGATGATGGATGTAGGGAGTGTGAGAGATGATGGAGATGGAGACGAACAGGTGGTGAGCTGAGAGAGAGAGAGAGAGAGACTGTGAGAGAAGAGATAGTTAAGAGATTAGCAGGTGGTGGGTGGAGCGAGAGTGCGAGAGAGGTGGAGGGGGAAATGGAGACTAGCAGGTGATGGAGTGCAGGGCCAGGCTTGTCACATCCTCATCACCCAGCCACAGCCACAAGAGCTCAGCCGCCTCACTGCGCTGCAGGAAGATGAAGAGGTCCAGGAACTTAGAGACAATGGCGGGATCGAAGAGTGGGAATACGCCCAGAGAGACGTCCACGGGCCGCAACCCCAGGCACTGTAGTATCAACTCCCAGCCCGGCCCCAACACAGCCCTTGGGAGCAGTCCATACTGGCCCCGTCCTGAGAGAGATAGAGAGAGAGACAGAGAGAGAGAGTGTGAGTGAGTGAGTGAGTGAGTGAGTGAGTGAGTGAGTGAGGGAGGGAGGGAGGGAGGGAGGGAGGGAGGGAGGGAGGGAGGGAGGGAGGGAGGGAGGGAGGGAGGGAGGGAGGGAGGGAGGGAGGGAGGGAGGGAGGGAGGGAGGGAGGGACATGGAGAGAGACATCGAGCGAGACAGTGACAGAGAGAGCCAGAGAGTGAGACAAAGAGTGAGACAGGGACAGAGTGAGAAACAGAGGGTGAGACAGAAAGAGCAACAGAGAGAATTAGAGTGAGTGATAAAGACAGAAAGTGAGAATGATGGAGAGGCAGAGAGTGGGAGACAGAGAGAGTGAGAGACAGAGAGAGTGAGACAGAGTGAGAGATAGAGACAGAGTGAGAATGAGAGACAGAACGAAACACAGAAAGTGAGTCAGAGAGAGTGAGACAGACAGTGAGACAGAGAATGAGATAGGGAGAGTGAGAGGCAGAGAGTGAGAGACAGAGAGACATAGAAACACAGACTGAGAGTCATGGATGGAGACAACGAGTGAGAGACAGAAAGGAGGGATGAAGGTACAAAGAGAGAGCGATGAGAGGGGAGGCATGGAGGTTTAGAGGCAGCGGAAGAGTGAGGAGAGCAGGGGTGAAGCTATAAGTAGAGAGCGCACAGTGATGAGGGGGCAAAGGGGAGGGAAGGGATGAAGGCTGCGAAGATTGACTGAGAGTGGAGGGGAGCGACGAAGGGAGGGAGACTGAGGTAAGAGGGCAGAGGGCAAGTGATAGAGGCATGGAGAGTGAAAGAGTGTGGAGGGGAGCAATGAAGCTGTAGAGCAATGGTTCCCAACCTCAGGTACTGACCCAATTCAGGGTCGCGGAGGTCCTCAGTTGGGTCACGAAGGGTCATCGGAAAAAAAGTTTTTCCTTTTTTTTAATGCTATCGCCCCCTAGGGGTCGGGAGGACCTGTTGGCCATTTGGGTAATGCAGCAAAAAATGGTTGGGAACCACTGCTGTAGAGAGAGGGGGAGAGGGGAGACTAGAGCAGACATGGAGAGAGGAGGGGAGGGGAGGGGAGGGGAGGGACAGCGCTGTGATGTACCTGTTGCTTGTTGCTGACGGTTCCTCAGGTGGACACTGGCTTTCATCTCAATGGTCCCAACCCAGATGAGGAGCAGACTGAGGACTAGGAAACCTGCAGCTTTCAGCAGCAACCACATAACTGTATTGGCCATTGTCTGCCCCAGGCGGCGGGCGGAAACAGAGGAGAAACGGAGCCAGGGAGAAAGAAAGGGAGAGAGATAGATAGATAGAGAGAAAGAGGGAAAAGGAGGAGGAAGAGGAGGAGGATGGGGATAGGGAGAGGAAGAATGGGACAGTGAGAGAGAGCCAGAGACAGACCGAGAGAGGGAGGGTGTCACAGAACGTCAGGTCAGGGGAGGATTATGATCTCACAGGCAGCATGTGTAAAATAACAACAGTTAATCCTTGCATTTGACACTCACCGTGTCTTCGAGACATTTCAAAGCAGTTCACAGAATGTACTGTGAAGTTAACTGGCTGTGTATTGGAGTAGAGAAGGTGAGGAGGAGACCTACTAGAGGTTTTTTAAAGATCATGAGGGGATTCGACAGAGTAAACAGGGAAAAAACTGTTTCCGCTGGGTGGTGGGTGTGTGTGCCAGTGACTCGTGGTCACAGAATTAAAATAGTTTCTAAAAGAAGCAGAGGGGAGATGAGGAGACATTTTTTTTCACCCAGCGAGTTGTTGGAATCTGGAATGCATTGCCTCAAAAGGAGGCCAATTCGATAACAACTTTTAAAAGAGAGGTAGACATTTATGTGGGGAGGACGGGTTTGCGCGGTTATGGGGAGAGAGAGAGCCGGGGAGGGGGATTAAATTACTCTTTTCGAAGAGACGCCACAGACTCGATGGGCCGAATGGCCTCCTTCTGCGCCGTAAGATTCTATGATTCTGTTTTGTGGGGAAAACGTAATTGCACACAGGCAGCGTCCCACATTCAGTCATGGATTGAAGTGATCAAACGAAAGCGCTCTAACCACCGTAAGCCACCACCACAACAACAACTTTGATTTATATCGCGCCCTCCACCCCAGACGGCGTCTCAGAGCGCTTCACAATAACCTGGGGGCGAGCCAGGGGCAGGGGGGGAGAAAGGTGACCGAAGGCACAGTCGAAGAGAAAGGTCTTCAGCCAAGACCTGAAACTAGGAAGAGAGAGTTGGCTACGGGACTCCATAACCAGAGAGAGGCCGTGAGAGGGTTAATCTGGCACTCGATCTGCACTTAGCTGATCAGTAAAGATTATAGGGAGGATCTGAAGAGGAAGTGACTGGTTAATGGGGAGGAGCCTCTGCTCAAAAATACTGAAAGGGTAAGCAGTTTTGAATCAGGAAGTGCTGAGGGTGAAATGGCTTCTAAACTCCAGCCTCACAGTCTGAATGAGGAGTTAGTTTGTCCTGTTTGCCTGGATCTCTTCACCGATCCAATTCTCCTGGAGTGTAGTCACAGCTTCTGTCGCTCCTGTATCACACGATGCTGGGAAAAAGAGAGGGCAAACACGTGTCCTGTATGTCAGGAGACTTTCCCTGAAAGGAACCTCAGAACAAATCGGGCCCTGGCCAATCTGTCGGAGTCGGCTCGGGAACTGAGGCTGGCCTCGAAAGAGATAAGAATTAAACCTCGATGTGAGAAACACCAGAAGAAACTGAAGCTGTTCTGTAAAACTGACAAGAAGTTGATTTGTTTAGTTTGCATAGATTCCCAGGAGCATAGAGATCACAGATTTGGGTCTGTTGAAGAAGCTGTTGAAAGCTACAAGGTAACTATATCATCACATGGGGTTCATTGTACTGTATTCTACTCCATATTTTCATGTTGAAATAATATTTTTCTGCAGAGTTTCCAGTTGAACGTTGACAAAACGGAGGCCTCCGACTTGGCTCCCAGCACCTCCTCCATAATTTAGGAGCTGACAGCTTCACAGGGAGGACGGGTTTGCGAGGTTATGGGGAGAGAGCTGGGGAGTGGGATTACATTGCTCTTTTTAAAGATCCGGCATCAGACTCGATGGGCCGAATGGCCTCCTTTTGTACCGTAAGATTCTATGATCACTATTCATGGCTGCCCTCTCCATCTGTCAGAGCCAGTACAGAACATTGTTTCCTGTTTGACCCTCATATCCGTGCCATGGTCCATTCTACCTTCCCCCCCATCTCACGCCCTCATATTCCACCCTCAAGACATTCCGAGTTCAACGTGCCTTTGGCCATTCCCCCTGCCCTCCAACACTCTTCATTCCAACTCCCAGCTCGAGTACAAACTCTTAACTATCCAATAAGAACACCATACTTATATGAAACGCCCCATACAAATCTAACTTGTTATTTATTCCAGGAGAAAGTGAAACCCTCCTTAGCTTCTCTCACACAGAGCAAGGCCGCTGCTCTAGAAGCTGAAGTTAAACAGAAACAAAAGATCTCACAAGTTAAGGTAAGTTGTGTTGGGGCTGATGTCTAGAATCTCAGTCGTGTTTCTCTCTTTACCGTGCGCAGTGTGATGTCTGACACTTCATTTTGCAGGAACAGGTGAACAGTCTGGAGAACAATGTCACGGCTGAGTTTGCTAAACTGCACCAGAGCCTCACTGACAGAGAGCAGCGTGTAATCCGAGAGCTCAGACAGCGAGAGGGGGAGACTTTACACCGAATGGAGAAAAACCTGCGAGAGATTCAGGGCAAATTAGCTTCTGTTCAACAGAAACTCTCAGAGTTACAGAAACAGATGGAAAAAGACGACATCACCTTTCTGCAGGTAAAGAGATGAAATTATAATTTAGTTCAGTGGAAGTTACACACTGTCTGGCTTTGGAGACAACATGGAGTGACTAACATTCCTGTAATAATTACAGTAAACTGTGCGCTGTAGAATTCTGTTCTCTGTATCTGAGTTTACAATGTTGTGTCTCAGTGTCAGCTCAGATCTGTCTGTGTTTTATTTCATTAGGAGGAAAGTGCCCGGAAGAGAAGGTATGAAATGTTCTTTACAAAATATCCCCAGAATTTAATACACAAACCAAACACAATGTGTAATTTCACTTGATAATGTGAACGTCTCTTATTTCAGGACCAGTGAGGACAAGTTTGAGCTGTCAGTATCTGAGGGTGATCTGCCTGTGGGAATATACAAATATATTGTAAATATACAATTACACAAAGCCTGGAGAGAGATGATACCCAGCCTCAGCCCAGGTAAATGTCTCCTATTCTCAGACTGAAGGTGTGTGAATAGTCTGACCTTCACCTGGATCCTAACACATTAAACATTGTTGGCAATGAAATGTCACCGCAGGGCCCCAGCCCAGGGCTCTTTACTCTTGTAGAGCCGCGTTACCGTCAGCAGGAGGCGCTGTGTGAGCGTTTACACACGATCAGTGCTGTTTATCCTGTATTCAGCCACTAACCCTCCCTCTGATGTGGATCCTTCACCAGCTCACACACCGCCCCCTAGTGCCCCGCCCTCGCTCCTGCAGCCCCCCCCCCCCGCCCCCCCCCCCCCACTACTCTGTGACCCCCTCACTACACTGTGTGTTATTTCTCTCTCTCTCTCTCTCTCTCAGCTCCGGCCTCTCTGACTCTGGATCCTGACACAGCCCATCCCGACCTCATCCTGTCTGAGGACCTGACCAGTGTGAGACTCGGAGATGAAGATGCAGATGGAGTGGGTGATGAAGAGGGTGATGTAGAGGATGGTGAAGAGGCAGTTGGAGTGGGTGACCAAGAGGATGATGTAGAGGATGATGAAGAGTCAGATGGAGTGGGTGATGAAGAGGATGATGTAGAGGATGATGAAGAGTCAGATGGAGTGGGTGATGAAGAGGATGATGTAGAGAATGATGAAGAGTCAGATGGAGTGGGTGATGAAGAGGATGATGTAGAGGATGATGAAGAGGCAGATGGAATGGGTGATGAAGAGCAGCCGCTCCCTGACACCCCAAAGAGGTTTAGTTACCATCCCATTGTCCTGGGGTCTGAGGGCTTCACATCAGGGAGACATTACTGGGAGGTGCAGGTGGGGAACAAGCCACAGTGGATTGTGGGATTGGCCAGAGAGTCTGTCAACAGGAAACAACCAATCACATTGTCAACAGAAAGCGGGGTCTGGGGGGTGAGGCTGAGGGGCGTGGTGTATGAAGCTCTGACGTCACCCCCCACCCTCCTGACCCTGACAGTGAGACCCGGGAAGGTCGGAATTTACCTGGACTATGAGGGAGGACAGGTGTCAGTTTACGACGCTGATCACATGTCTCATCTCCACACCTTCACCCAAACTTTCACTGAGAGACTGTATCCGCTCTTCTGTCCTGGGTTTAATATCTTCATTGACGAGGAGCCTCTGACAATCTGTCGGTTATTGAACTAACTTTCAGGGGGGATTTTACCCCAATTTCCATGTGATTCTCTGTCTTTTGTGTATGTGTGTGTGGGGGGGGGGGGAATGTGTGGTGGGGCGGGGGGGGAAATCTGTTGGGGGAGAGAGTGTGGTGGTGGTGGGAGTGTGTTGGGGAAGAGTGTGGGGGGGCAATGTGTGGTGTGGGAGTGTGTGGGGGGTAGTGGGTGGGTGGGGAGAGTATGTGGGGGGGGGGAGTGTGTGGGTGTGGAGAGTATGTGGGGGGGGGGAGTTTGTGGGGATCACAGAGAGGGGTGTCAGTGGGGGCTACAGAGGGTATTACACGGTGGGGGTACAGGGGGGGGTGACTGGGTTGGGATGTTACCGTGTGTGGGTTACAGAGGGTTACGGTGGGAATGTGATTACAGGGCAGAGTCACAGGGTGCGTTACAAGGGGAGGGTTATTGGGGGTTACAGGGGCTAATGGGAGGCATTACAGAGGGATTACATAGTGATTACATGGTGATTACAGGGTGGGGTTACACAGAGGGTATCACTGGGGATTAGAGGGGGGCTTACAGGGTGTGATTACAGGGAGGGTATTATAGGGAGGGTATTAAACAGGGATTACAGTGGGTATATTACAGGGGGGATGATAGAAAGGACAACTGGTGATCAAACCTGACAGTTATGTACGGGTTAGGTTAGTGTTCGGGTTAGGCCGGGGAGGAGGAGGAGGAGGAGGTCAGAGCCACAGGGGAGAAGACGTATCCGAGAACCAAAGAGTACGGCTTCCGTCTTGTCCACGTTCAGCTGCAGGAAGTTTGTTCTCATCCAGACCTTGATGTCCCAACAAACAAACAGACAGGACATCGGGGGGGCCTGGAGTCGGAGCTGGGTGAGCAGAAGTGGATTTGTGCCATCAGCAAACATGTGGAAGTTTATCCCACATCACAGTGAGACACCATGTAAATAAGGTGATGAGGTGACTGTGCGCAGGAGGGAGGAAAAAAACATTTGTGGAGATGAACATTCAGGCTTTATAATCTTCCTTTTCTTCTTTATCTCCTGGTTATTTTCCTATTGATCCTTGTTGTTGTGTTTTGTTTATTTCGCCCTCCTCCACTTGGCGATATTACTTGTCCTTTGTGCACTGCAGAATGTTCTTTAGTGACTCCATTCATCCTCAACTGATAAAATTCATATTAATAATCTTTGTGTGTTTGTATTGCGCCTCATCACATTGTTCAGACGACTCAAAGCGCTTCACAGAATATCGTAAAGTGAATTGACTGTGAATTTTGTGGGTGAAACACAGGAGCCAATTGCACACGTCAGTGTCCCACAAACAGTAGTAGATTGGGTAACACAAACAAGTCATCGGCTGAATTTGTTTTGATGGTGTGGAGGATAATATTTGCTATTTCCAATGTCTCTCTGTGCCCAATAACCTGTCTTTTCTCAACAAGGAACAGTTACACAGGCTCTTGTTGTCTTTCTCTCCACCCCCCCTCCAGGCCAAGCCCCCCCAACTCAGTGATGTCTCACCAGCCGCTGCCGCACCCTCCCCCCCCCCCCCCCCAACCACATTTAATGTCCATGAGCCTTTACAGTGAGTGTCAAGCCAGGTGACAGATGAGCCTACGGCTGACACTCAATCCCTGCTGTACCCTGGTCTGTAAGCTACAGTTCTATCCACTGCCCCATTGGGAAGCGCACACGTACACTCAGGTTGAGGTGTTTGAAATGTTCAAGGCATTTGATAGACTAGTGACAGAGAAACTATTTCCTCTGGTGGGTGGGTTGTGGCGGAATCCAGAACAAGGGGGTGTAAATTGTGGGTTTTCTACGTGACCTTTCTCCACTGTATCCTCACCCGTACCAAACACCGCTCCCCGATTACTAGCCTGACTCCAGTCTCCCCCAGTCCCAGCCAGACTCCACTGGCTCCCCGTCTCAGAGAGGATCGATTTCTAGATGCTCATTCTTGTTTTCACATCTCTCCCACTTCTCTGCACCCGTCCTACATCTCTGTCCTCTCTCTTCACAACAGCACCCGTTGCCTCCCTCCACCGGGTCTGGCCTCCTCCTTGTCCCCTGAATCCGATCCACCATCGGCAGCCATACCTCAGCCACTACTCCCCGAGGCTCTGGAACTTCCTTCCTCACTCCCTTCGCCTCGCTCCCTCTCTTCCTATTTTCAGGTCTCGGCTAAAGACTCTTCTTCTCGACCGCGATTGTGGTCACCTTTCTCCCCCTCCCCCCTGGCTAGGCCCCGGGATCTGTTGTTGGGAATTGCTCTGAGACGCCGTCCAGCGTGGAGGGCTGTTGGAATGTAGCAGTTTTGTTTGTGACTCTGTAACAACACGTTTGTGTTTATGTGGCAGTCTAGACTGATTTAGACCAGATCAGAAGCTTGTGACCAGGTAATTGTGTATTGTAGAAATATAGCAATTGTGCGTGACCATTGGATAACGCTCCTAATATGGGCACGTTGATTGGGCAAGACAAATCATACGTGGCAGTCTAGACGGATTTAGACCAGATCAGAAGTTTGTGACCAGATAATTGTGTATTGTAGAAATATAGCAATTGTGTGTGACCATTGGATAACGCTCCTAATATGGGCATGTAGTTTGGGCAAGACAATCATATCATGCCCTGTGCTGATTGGGTCCTGTAGGACAAAGAAAGCGAACTGAGTATATATGTGTTGGCTGTCCTCCAAGATTCAACTGTTCGAACTAACAAGTAACTGTTCGAACCACAAGAGGAGCGCCTGTACTGTAACTGGGATGTGGTACTGAATAAAAAAGATCATAAAACTCTGTGATGACTGAAGATCGTTTCTTTGAGAAAACACCCATTTCTTCCGAATCCAACAAGGGTATCGTGTAAATACAAGTTGTTGTTGTGAGGCTGGAAGCAGCTGAACGGATCCACTGAATTTTTGACTTGAGGAAATCCAGCATCTCCTCAGTGATAGATTGAGAATACAATAGACGATGTGTGGGCAGAGTAGCCTGGATTTGTCCATGATTATCGTGGTTGTAAGCGAGGGTGTAGCATTGAGTTTGTGAGAAATTAGAGGGATCGAAGGTGTGTTGTTTCAGGAGGGTGAGCTAAGAATAGTTATCAGGGAGAATTACACAGACACATTTAAAAGTCACACCGGGCAATGAGATTCAGCCATTATGAGGCAGGTGGAATAGACTAGATGGGCCGAATGGCCTCCTATTGTGCCGTAAAATTCTATGATTCTATGATTTCTCCGGTTTCCTGAGGCCCCATCACTCACTGACTAACTCCTCTCCCCACCACTCCCTGACTGGCTCCTCTCCCCCCCATTAATAACAATAATAATAATAAAAATACTTGCATTTGCTAGAGTGCCTTGCCACGTCTTCGAGATGTCTGATAGCTAGAATACACTGTGAAGTTCATTGATTGTGTGTGTATTTTGTGGGGTGGTATGTGGCAGTCAGTTGCGTGCAGCAGTGTACTGGGAACAAATTGTGTTTAAAGTGAATTTCAAACTATTTAATTAATATTGAAACAATTATATGTTTCCGTGATAGACAGATCGGTTTGTGTATGAAAAATAGAATACTTTAAAGGCCTTCAAAATATGAAATGCCAAATTAATAATAGCCAACTGTACACTTTCCAGTTTTGTTTCAACCAAAGGATGCAATATATTG
Organism: Hydrolagus colliei; assembly: GCA_035084275.1. NCBI lineage: Eukaryota > Metazoa > Chordata > Chondrichthyes > Chimaeriformes > Chimaeridae > Hydrolagus > Hydrolagus colliei. Next base: position 4,662,500 of record CM068771.1, on the reverse strand, counting down.
AGGCTTACAACCTGTGGATGGAATCCAGGCAGTTCAGGGTGAAACCTTGGGTAAGTTTCTTTATTCCACCTGCCTCATAATAATCTGTCAAACAATAACCTGTAATTAAAAATTGGTCATTTCAATCCACGACTGTTTGTGGGGACGAGGCTGTGCACAATTGGCTGCTGCGTTTCGCCCACAAATATGAATTGACTTTACAGTATATTCTGTGAAGCGCTTTGCGACGTTTGCCTGGATTGTGATGAGCCCCCAAATACCTGTGAGTTCCTGGTTGTCCTGTACGAGCCGCTGAGTGAAGCAGAGACAGCTCCCACTGCTCCTTCACCTGATCCTGATAAAGTATTTGCGTGTTTAGAATAATGTGTTTTAGTTTCCTTGTCTAGGAGCTGCTGTAGGTCTGGGATCTGACATAAAGAGACTGTGGCTTGCGATCTGATAAAAACACACAAACATAAACACGGTGTGAGTTCCTATTGACTGCTGGGTGAACAGAGGTGTGCGGAGTAAGGAAACTTGCTGAAGGTTTCACCCTGACCGGAAATCCTCTCTCTCCATATTCAGTTCACGCCTGAAGACCTTTCTCTTCGACTGTGGCTCTGGTCACCTCTCCCCTCCCACCAGCTCAGTGTCCTGCTGCGCCACTGTTAAGTGCTCTGTGACCTGACCCCGTGTGAGGGCTGCTGTATTTATTATCTTTTTGATAAATTTACTAAACAACTGATATAAAATGTAATCAGCTAATCTCCCTTCAATTAATCCAATTTTCTAATTGTTTTTTCGAACTATTTATTAATTCATCAACAACGTATAATCCAAACAACGTACATTGGGACAATGTATGAAGAAGACTTCCAATATAGGGTTCTGGTCACCGCAGTATACAAGGGATGACGCAGCAACTGAGAGGAGGGCAACAGAGTGATTGGGGTGAGGAGAGAGAAGGCTGGATTCTACCTGGATTGCTAGATTGTTGGAGTACACTGTCCAATAACCTCCCACTCCCACATCAAATCAACAACAACAACAACAACCTGTGTAGTCCTGTAGCTCAGTGGTTAGAACGCGCGCCTCGCAAGAGAGAGACGTGGGTTCCATTCCTGAGCAGGGCGAAGCATTGGTCAAGTTTCTTTACTCCTAACACATTCACAGAAACATTTACACACAGTTTCCACATGCCTCAGGTTACCCAGCAGTAAGCAGAAACCTGGCTGTTCATCAATTGGTGGGTCGCTTTCCGGGGGATTTCCGAGGGTGAAAAAATATTAGTTTGGTCACTCAGTCCACCGCTAATAGTGGGATATTGCTTTGCATAATTGCCTGTTGTATTTACCCACAAAATACACAGTCTCTACACTTTACAGTCTATTCTGTGAAACGCTCTGATCAACATGATAAGGCGCTGTAACAAATCTAAGGATTATTATTATTATTAATCTTTGTCAGATAATTCACAAACCCCGTAAGAGAAGACGGTGCAAATAATTTGTCCTGTGGTGCCATCTACTGGTGGTTGTGGGACTGAGAATCAATTCAAAGTTGAACAGAGGAACAGGAGGAGGCCATTCAACCCCTAGAGCCTGTTCCACCATTCTATTAGTTCCAGGCTGATCTGTATCTCAATTCTAATTACCCGCAATTGCCACATTTCCCTTCATACCCTGACTGAACAGTAATTGAATTGCATATTTAAGCAGGTTTTTGTTGACAGGTTGGGTGTCTGATGGAGAAACCAACTTAAGACTCTCCGAATCCAAACCAATCAGTTGGTTTGGGTTTGGAGACCCAAACTCAAACCAACTGATTAGTCACTCTTTTAGTCCCTCTGCTTGCTCCCTCCCTTGCCTCCATCAAGACCCACCTCTTCGACTGTGCCCTCTGCCACCTTCCAGCAATGGGCCACTGACCTGCCATTTATGCAGCCTCAAGGAGGAGTTGGCGGTGTGCTTTCATTGCGAGAAATACCTGTGCAATTCGGGTCAGCATTTACACATGGAGCAGCTGCGACTGGAACTCAAGCAGTTGGTGTCCCAGTTAAGGAGGCCCATCCCTAAGCTCTCTTAATGCCGTGGCAGCACTGGAGCAGAAGCTAGCGTCTCTGAAGCAAAATGTTGAGGCAGTCCCGGCCGAGATCAGACACAGCGTTCAACGGTTCATCACTGAGTGGAAGGAACGGGAACAAGTTCTGATGTTGGAAGCAGAGGCCCTGGTGTAGTCGGCTGTCAGGACTCTTCAGCTGAAGCAGAAAAACCTGGAGGTTGAACTGGCCAGTGTTTCAAGTCACTGCGACTGTGTTGAGAACGGCTTGAAGGGCAGTGGGCGCCTCCCGAACAACAAGCTGTGGCAACTTCACAAACAGTCCAGAGAGCTCATCGGACAGATCAGGCACTTGGACGAGCTGGAAGAGGTCCAGCCCAATGTTCTGGGATTCACAGCCAATACTGTGGTTCTTCACAGCGACGTCATCAAGTTTGGCTCCGTCTCTTGGGCCACAAAAAGTTCAACACCTTTGCAACTCTTTTCTTCAAGTTTGTCAAGATATCAAACAACACAGAACTCACATCGGAGCATTACCTTTTCAACTCAGAGCAGCATTAAAATGTATTCCCCTCTGACAATAAACAAAACTCAGCAAACCCTTTGCCCAGGACAGTCAGTAACTATTTATCCTCGAGTCCACAGTTTGGACAAAGGACAAGTGCCAGCGATTCCCAGCCTCTGATTATTGAACTGCTGGACATGAACCACCGCATGTTGAGCCTCCCGTTGGCAGGTCGCAACCTTCAGCTTCACTGTCAAGAGAAAGGACGCATGCAGTTCAAATTCAGATCGAAAGGCAGTGACCTGGGTCATTTCACATGGCCAAGAGGAGTGGCTGTGAGCCCTGAAGGCCATGTGGTCGTGGCTGACAGCAGCAATCACAGAGCCCAGGTATGGTGTCAATGATGGAGCTGGTTGAACCAAGTAACAAAGCAGGAAAGTGCCCGGAAGAGAAGGTATGAAATGTTCTTTACAAAATATCCCCAGAATTTAATACACAAACCAAACACAATGTGTAGTTTCACTTTGTAACGTGAATGTCTCTGATTTCAGGACCATTGTGAGCTGTCAGTATCTGAGGGTGATCTGCCTGTGGGAATATACAAAGGGCCTGTACAGTACACAGCCTGGAGAGAGATGATACCCAGCCTCAGCCCAGGTAAATGTCTCCCATTCTCAGACTGAAGGTGTGTGAATAGTCTGACCTTCACCTGGATCCTAACACATTAAACATTGTTGGCAATGAAATGTCACCGCAGGGCCCCAGCCCAGGGCTCTTTACTCTTGTAGAGCCGCGTTACCGTCAGCAGGAGGCGCTGTGTGAGCGTTTACACACGATCAGTGCTGTTTATCCTGTATTCAGCCACTTCAGCAGCCCTGCGCTGGAGCGTCAGCCTAGACTGTGAGCTCTAAGTCTCTGAAGTGGGGCTTGAACCTACAAGCTTGAGACCCGGAGGTGAGGGGGTGAGTGACTGAGCCAGGCCAGCGCAGAGCAGATGAGGACTTACCTTGTCTGGTGAACAACAACAACAATAACATTACATTTGTAGAGCGCATTTCATGTCGGGAGGACGTCCCAAGGTGTTGAACAGTCAGACTCACTATCTGGCAGCGGGAGCGGCCTCTCTCCCAGCCAGGCTCGGGGTCGACTCATGATGTGGCAGCGGCAAGAGCCGGCGGTTTTGGGAGGGATTTCCTGACTCTCGGTACCAACGGCCGCCGGGTTCAAAACCGAGCGGGACAGTGCGCGAGGAGACGGACACTGAGAGGAGACTGAGAACCGGGGAGGTGCGCGCGCACGCACGCACGCACGCACGGGGCTGGGGGGATAACCAGGAACATGCGAGAAGCCAAAGAGCAGAAAAGCGCACGAGCGAGGGCTGAGTGACGGTTGGAGAAAGTGTGGGGAGGAGGGTCCAGAGAGTCGGTAAGAGAGGAGCCGAGGACTGGCCCTGCTGGGGCTCGCCTTCCCCGGACCCCGAAGCCAAACACACACACAGTCTGACTGGGCAGCAACACCACACACTTCGCACACTGTTAGGAGCAGCTGAAGGCAGGGAAACTGGTCACAGAACAAGCACAAAAGCTGTGACAGGACAGCGGAGTCGTCACCTCCCCTCACACACACACAGACAGACAGACAGAGCGGGAACGAGAGGCAGTGGCTCCGGACACAGCTGAGCCTGGGAGTCGCTGTCTCACCACCTGCCCACAGGCACAAGAGCAGGCAGGGTGTGGGCAGGTCGGGGTGAAACCTGGGGCAAGTTTTCTTACTCCACACACACACACACACACACACACACACCTGATAATAATCCCTCCAAAAATAAAACCTATAACAAATTGGTCATTTCAATCCACAACTGTTTGTGGGGACGCTGCTGTGCGCCACTGGCTGCCGCATTTCGCCCACAAATATACAGTCAATTCACTTTACAGTATTTTCTGTGAAGCGCTTTAGAGACATTTAGAAGATGTGAAGACGTTTAGAGGAAGTCAAAATGCAAGGATCGTTATTACTATTTGACGTTTATTTGAACCAGATCCTGTCACTTACGAGGTGAACAAGATAAACCACACACTATAGCAGATGGCACCGACACCACCCGCAAAGCAAAGGCTTTTATAGGTATTAGACTGAGTTAATATTGATATTGATTTTTTTTTCTACTGAATTCTTTATTTGCACAATTGTGTCAAATACACAATGCGCACACTTGCACAATTTCCAAACTACACCATTTTCAAGAACTCCTAAATTTCCCCAATTTGCACATTTTCAAATTTGAACACCACACTTTACCCTCAATGCTGTTGTCAACTGAAGGTGAAAACCTCTGACCAGATCACCCTAATAAGCTTGGCAGATTGTCACCCACCCCAATTTCCCATGTTCCAGAGAAGCAGCTCTGTGAAACTTAACTATTTCACCCACCGACACACACATATACACAGCATCCGCCCAGACCATAATAATCCTTGTTATTGATGTCGGACACCATCCAAATTTCTCAAAGAACTTCACAGGATTTTACTCTAAAAATGTAGGGTATGTATTTTGTAGGAAAACACAACAGTCTATCCTGTGCAGTACAGGATAGTACTGATTGTAATACACTACAATCTGTTTTCTTCACCCACAAACCTAACAGTCACTGCACCTTGCAGTGTATCTGGGATGATCTCCCAATGTGAAAGGTGTTGTATCAAATGTAAGGATTGTTATTGAATCTGTTTACACCACACTTTCATACAGTGCTTTCCAGGCTGTAATATCTTTCTGTGTAAAAAAAAATTATCCTCGTCTCCCCTCTGGATCTTTAGCCAATTATCTTAAATCTATATCCCTTGCAGGGCCGTACGCAGGATGTTTAATGGGGGGGTGCGAATTGCTAGTGATGGGACCAACAATGGCCGGGGGCTTGCGGGCTGCCCCCGAAGCCCCCTCGAGGCTCCGACGTTTTACACAGTTTGAGGTCTTATTTAATCGGTTCAGAAGATCCAATATGAACGGTAAATGTTTCATGCCCTTGGTGTTTAAGAGCATCATTATTTATTCAGTGTTTTTATTTTCCCCGGTAGTCCGTGTGTAATTGGGAAGGTCGAATGTGTTCGCCGATAAAAGCCACACGATTGTTGACTCGATGATGTACGGAATGTGAACGATAAAGTAAATTACAATCCAATTAAAACAGTACAATGACGAATGCTTGATAAATGTATGCGTATAAGAGAAAATGATCATAAACTACAGATTGACGGTAATTAATAAGTTGTTCTGCATTGTTATCCTAAGACTCAATTTCTTTCTGACTGTAATGAACAATAATGTAAGAGTAAAGTATGAATTATGTGCTCAGATATTCCAGCAAAGCAAATTTTATAAAAGACAAGAAAATATACAGAAACTGAAAATCAGTGTAAAACAGTTAATTCACACGTGTTACAAGCCTGTTATCAGCATTATCCTGAAAATATCGTTGAACTGTGAGCAATAGTGTAGTTCGTTTTTATTTATTTATTTAGAATCAAAATTAAAGGAAGTGACCCATCAAGCAATACTGATCTGACGAAAAAATACTTGAAAAAATAAGGGAGGGGAAATTAATTCTTTAATAGCGTTCCATATTCGAGACGCCTTGGTCGCTTTGAAGCGGATACGTCAACCACTCTACCAATATCGATTTCCATATTATAATGAATGTGCATTAACGCGAGGGCTGAAAGTCGCTCCTATATGGAGCAGAATGCTGGACACTTACGCAAACCTTGACCAGGAGATTAGGTGACTCATGAGGTACATACCAGGCTTCTAAGAGACGCCCTGAACGTTTACTGGCGACAGCATCTGACAAATAGTGAGCTATATGGTACACTACCACACTGGTATCACAGACATTACTGCAGAGGCGTCTTAGGTTTAGTGGACATAGCTGGAGAAGCCGGGAGGAAACTGTCCATAGTCCTACTAACCTATGGGAACCATTGCACGGTCACAGAACACGAGGTAGACCGACCCTAACCTACATCGATACTCTGGAGCGCGATTCGGGTATTGGCAGGCGGGAGTTGTCAGGCTGCATGGAGAGAAGGGATCAGTGGAGAAGTGTGGTTGTCAATGCCCGAGTTCGATCGATCAGATGACGGTGAAACTATTTTTATGCCAAATTCGTGCGACATTTATGTTTTTTCACTCTGGGTACAAAACTGAATGTGAAATAAAGTAGCACTGTTTATCTTTGCGGTCATATTTATTTGCATGCCAGTGGACGTCTCTAAAAGCAATTTTTAATTACAGGAATACATTTTTAATAATATAAATCAAATGTGATAATCAAGACAAAACAAGAAACATGATATTTCAGAAACACGCCTATCAAAACATAAATCATTTTTACTTACATTTATCAGATTAAAATACGATTTCAGCTTCCACAAAGTGGTGCAACCTTTTTATGTAGTGTATACGGTTGACACACCACGTAGAATAGGCGCTAAAGCATAGGTCTACGTCCATGAGTATTTTTTTTAAAGATAGGCATTCCCGTCCAGCATATAACTTTTTTGTTGGGTTCTCAAAAGCTTGAATTTCTCAGAAGCTTGTAAATATGTTGTCATTGTTTGCTAGCATTACAGTCACACCTCTCAAAACTTGAGCATTTTTTACTTGCGGTGATCAGGTTAAAAGATGATTTTAGCTTCCAGCAGCTACCTTTGTGGCTGTATGATTTCCAAACGAGGATGGATTTGAGTCTTGGCGCACGCCTATGTTTATCCAGTCACGAGTCACAGACTCGCCGCGTCATTGACTCGTCTATCGACGCGGTATGTTTTGGGTAGACACCGATTCTGGTGTGCGACTCGATAATTTTATATTAATACTAAAACATTCAAAGATGTGTGTTTATAATTTATACATAGTTTTGAAGAACTGATTGTGACACAATTGCTCAATAAATTTACTTTACTTGCTATTTAAATTTGATAAAAGATACAATTCTGTACCCCGGAAAATGTGGACCTTTTATAATTTGGGGGGGTGCGTACGCACCCGTCGCCCCCCCCCCCCCCCCCCCTGCGTACGGGCCTGATATGTGTTGGCTGTCCTCCAAGATTCAACTGTTCGAACTAACAAGTATCTGTTCGAACCACAAGAGGAGCGCCTGTACTGTAACTGGGATGTGGTACTGAATAAAAAAGATCATAAAACTCTGTGATGACTGAAGATCGTTTCTTTGAGAAAACACCCATTTCTTCCGAATCCAACAAGGGCACTGTGTAAATACAAGTTGTTGTTGTGAGGCTGGAAGCAGCTGAACGGATCCACTCAATTTTTGACTTGAGGAAATCCAGCATCTCCTCACAGTGATAGATTGAGAAGAGAATAGACGATGTGTGGGCAGAGTAGCCTGGATTTGTCCATGATTAACGTGGTTCTATGCGAGGGTGTAGCAGTGAGTTTGTGAGAGATTAGATTAGAGGGATCGAAGGTGTGTTGTTTGAGGAGGGTGAGATAAGAATAGTTATCAGGGAGAATTACACAGACACATTTAAAAGTCACACCGGGCAATGAGATTCAGCCATTTCTCCGGTTTCCTGAGGCCCCACCACTCCCTGACTGACTCCTCTCCCCCCCCATTAATAATACTAATAATGCTTGCATTTGCTAGAGTGCCTTGCCATGTCTTCGAGATGTCTGAAAGCTGGAATACACTGTGAAGTTCATTGATTGTGTGTGTATTTTGTGGGGTGGTATGTGGCAGTCAGTTGCGTGCAGCAGTGTCCTGGGAACAAATTGTGTTTAAAGTGAATTTCAAACTATTTAATTATTATTGAAACAATTATATGTTTCCGTGATAGACAGATCGGATTGTGTATGAAAAATAGAATACTTTAAAGGCCTTCAAAATATGAAATGCCAAATTAATAATAGCCAGTTGTACACTTTCTAGTTTTGATCCAACCCAAGGATCCAATAGGTTGAGGGTGTAGCTCAGTGGTTAGAGAACTCGCCTTACAACTGTGAGACCTGTAGATCGAATCCAGGCAGTTCAGGGTGAAACCTTGGGTAAGTTTATTTATTCCACCTGCCTCATAATAATCTGTCAAACAATAACCTGTAATAAAAAATTGGTCATTTCAATCCACGACTGTTTGTGGGGACGAGGCTGTGCACAATTGGCTGCTGCGTTTCGCCCACAAATATGAATTGACTTCACAGTATATTCTGTGAAGCGCTTTGTGACGTTTGCCTGGATTGTGATGAGCCCCCAAATACCTGTGAGTTCCTGGTTGTCCTGTACGAGCCGCTGAGTGAAGCAGAGACAGCTCCCACTGCTCCTTCACATGATCCTGATAAAGTATTTGCGGGTTTAGAATAATGTGTTTTAGTTTCCTTGTCGAGGAGCTGCTGTAGGTCTGGGATCTGACATAAAGAGACTGTGGCTTGCGATCTGATAAAAACGCACAAACGTAAACACGGTGTGTGTTCCTATTGACTGCTGGGTGAACAGAGGTGTGCGGAGTAAGGAAACTTGCTGAAGGTTTCACCCTGACCGGAAATCCTCTCTCTCCATATTCAGTTCAAGCCTGAAGACCTTTCTCTTCGACTGTGGCTCTGGTCACCTCTCCCCTCCCACCAGCTCAGTGTCCTGCTGCGCCAATGTTAAGTGCTCTGTGACCTGACCCCGTGTGAGGGCTGCTGTGTCAATGCAAGTGTAAAGTCTAGTGAAGGATTCTGTCATTAACGTGTGAAATAATCCGCAGCCGACCCCCCTTCTGGGCTGGGGCTGGTTCCTGTGTAAGACAGACTTTGTTACACAGAGAGAACAACGTGAACTGGTCAGGAGTTTCACTGTTGGCACCTGGTGAGGGGAGACCACACAAAACTACATTGATAAATAGTTAAATCAACAGATGAATAGATGAATAAACATGAAAGTAATATGGTCACTCAATCCAGGACTGTTTGTGGGACACTGTGTGCGCAATCGGCTGCTGAGTTATGACCACAAAATACATTATAATTAAATTCACTTCACAGTCTATTGTGTGAAGCGCTTTGAGACGTCCCAATGACGTGATAAATCACTGTATCAAATGCAAGACTTACTGTATTGTGATTACTGTTAGCAATTTGTGAACTTCTTATCAAGTTTGTCTGATTTCCTGCTGTTTCTCAACACATTCCCCCCCAAAATCAATTCACAACCTGAACAATTTGATATGTACTGGGACTCCTCGATTAACGTTGGGGATGTGTTGTTGAAAAGTGCAATTTTAAGTGAAACAACGTTTAGTGAAACATAAATGACCACAGGCCCTAATGCTATCAATAGGGGTTACGTTCCTTCAGTACATTTCTAGTCTAAATTTTCTGACACGAATATGAAATAAAAGACCCAAAACAACAGGACCCTCTGGGGATCCGGACAAGAGGCCGGTAATCCCGACCCTTCATCTGAATGCCTCCCCCCCCCCCCCCCCACTCACTGACCACATCAACCATCCCCAGTAAATGTTCTCTTCATTGTATTTATTATCTTATTTATACATTTACTAAACAACTGATATAAAATGTAATCAGCTAATCTCCCTTCAATTAATCCAATTTTCTAATGATTTTTTCTCACTACTTATTAATTCACAAACAAAGTATAATCCAAACCACGTATATTGGGACGATGTATAAAGGAGACTTCCAATATAGGGTTCTGGTCACCGCAGTATACAAGGGATGACGCAGCAACTGAGAAGATACAGAGGAGGGCAACAGAGTGATTGGGGTGAGGAGAGAGAAGGCTGGATTCTACCTGGATTGCTAGATTGTTGGAGGACACTGTCCAACAACCTCCCACTCCCCAGATCAAATCAACAACAACAACAACAACCTGTGTAGTCCTGTAGCTCAGTGGTTAGAACGCGCGCCTCGCAAGAGAGAGACGTGGGTTCCATTCCTGGCTAGGGAGAAACGTTGGTCAAGTTTCCTTACTCCACACACACACACACACATTTACACACAGTTTACACACAGTTTACACATGCCTCCCAGCAGTAAGCAGAAACCTGGCTGTTCATCAATTGGTTGGTCACTTTCGGGGGACATTCCGAGGGTGAAAAATACGTTAGTTTGGTCGCTCAGTCCACAGCTAATAGTGGGATATTGCTGTGCATAATTGCCTGTTGTAGTTGCCCACAAATTACACAGTCACTACACTTTACAGTCTATTCTGTGAAACGCTCTGATCGAAGACGCGATAAGGCGCTGTAACAAATGCAAGGATTATTATTGTTATGATTAATCTTTCTCAGATAACTCACAAACCCTGCGAGAGGAGACGGTGCAAATAATTGGTCCTGTGGTGCCATCCACTGGTGGTTTCCAGTGGATAAAAGTAATAAAAATTGGTGATTTCAATCCACGGCTGTTTGTGGGACGCTGCCGTGCCAAATTGGCTGCCGCGTTTCGCCCACAAATCTACAGTCAATTCACTTTACAGCATATTCCGTGAAACGCATTGAGACGTCGATAAGATGTGAAAAACGCTATATCAAAATGCAAGGATTATTATTATTATTATTATTATTATTGGGGAGGAGCCACAACTGACATTGAAACTGAAAGCAGTTTTGAATCAGGAAGTGAAGAGGGTGAAATGGCTTCTCAGCGCCAGGCTCACAGTCTGACTGAGGAGTTAATTTGCCCGGTTTGTCTGGATCTCTTTACTGATCCAGTTATCCTGGAGTGTAGCCACAGCTTCTGCCGCTCCTGTATCACACGGTGCTGGGAAAAGCAGGAGGTGATCACCTGTCCTGTATGTCAGGAGACTTTCCCTGAAAGGAACCTCAGGACAAATCGGGCCCTGGCCAATCTGGCAGAGAAAGCTCAGGAATTAAACCTGGACACGAAAGACACAGGAATTAAACCTCGCTGTGAGAAACACCAGGAACAACTGAAGCTGTTCTGTGAGACTGACAAGAAGTTGATCTGTCACACTTGCAGAGATGCCCGAGAGCACAGAGGTCACAGCTTCCTGCCCATTGACGAAGCTGTTGAAATCTATCAGGTAATAATAACAGTCACTCGCGATTAATTCTATTCCACTTAATATTTTCACATTGAAACACTTTCCCTCTGTGTGTTTGTGTTTAATTCCAGGAGAAAGTGAAACCCTCCTTAGCTTCTCTCACACAGAGCAAGGCCGCTGCTCTAGAAGCTGAAGTTAAACAGAAACAAAAGATCTCACAAGTTAAGGTAAGTTGTGTTGGGGCTGATGTCTAGAATCTCAGTCGTGTTTCTCTCTTTACCGTGCGCAGTGTGATGTCTGACACTTCATGTTTGCAGGGACAGGCGAACAGTCTGGAGAACAATGTCACGGCTGAGTTTGCTAAACTGCACCAGAGCCTCACTGACAGAGAGCAGCATGTAATCCGAGAGCTCAGACAGCGAGAGGGGGAGACTTTACACCAAATGGAGAAAAACCTGCGAGAGATTCAGGGCAAATTAGCTTCTGTTCAACAGAAACTCTCAGAGTTAGAGAAACAGATGGAAAAAGACGAGTTCACCTTAAAAAGACGAGTTCACCTTTCTGCAGGTAAAGAGATGAAATTATAATTGAGTTCAGTGGAAGTTACACACTGTCTGGCTTTGGAGACAACATGGAGTGACTAACATTCCTGTAATAATTACAGTAAACTGTCTGCTGTAGAATTCTGTTCTCTGTATCTGAGTTTACAATGTTGTGTCTCAGTGTCAGCTCAGATCTGTCTGTGTTTTATTTCATTAGGAGGAAAGTGCCCGGAAGAGAAGGTATGAAATGCTCTTTACAAAATATCCCCAGAATTTAATACACAAACCAAACACAATGTGTAGTTTCACTTGATAATGTGAACGTAGGCAACGGCGATATATCGGTATATCGCTAAAACCCGATATGATTTTCATATCGATATGCCTATATAGACATTTAAAAAATACCGATATATCGTTTTTCGATTAAAAAATCGGGATGCGAGCACAATCAACTGCAAGACCCAGAATGCTCATCTCTATTCACAATGCACAGACCGAGGTGCAAAGCCGCCATCTTGTATTCATAGTCCTCGAATACAATATACAGGTATGCAAGGGGTGGGGGGAAGAGAGACGGCTGTGGGTGGGGGGGGTGAGGGGAGAGAGACTGCTGGGTGGGGGGAGAGGGGGAGAGAGACGGCTGTGGGGGAGAGGGGGAGAGAGATGGCTGGGGGGGAGATGGGGAGAGAGATGGCTGGAGAGGAGAGGGGGAGAGATGGCTGGGGGTGGAGAGGGGGAGAGAGACGGCTGGGGGGGGGAGAGGGGAGAGAGACGGCTGGGGGGGGGGAGAGGGGGAGAGAGACGGCTGTGGGGGAGAGGGGGAGCGAGATGGCTGGGGGGCAGAGGGGGAGAGAGATGGCTGGGGGGGAGAGGGGGAGAGAGATGGCTGGGGGGGGAGAGGGGGACAGAGACGGCTGGGGGCGTAGAGGGGGAGAGAGACAGCTGGTGGGAGGGGGAGAGAGACGGCTGGGGGGGGCGGGGATGGAAAGAGAGACGGCGGGGGGAGGGGGAGGAGAGGGGGAGAGAGACGGCTGGGGGGAGGGGGACGGAGACGGCTGGGGGGGGGGAGGGAAAGAGAGACGGCGGGGGGGGGGGGGAGGAGAGGGGGAGAGAGACGGCTGGGGGGAGGGGGACAGAGATAGCTTGGGGGGGAGGGAGAGAGAGACGGCGGGGGGGGGGGGGAGGAGAGGGGGAGAGAGACGGCTGAGGGGAGGGGGAGAGAGACGGCTGGGGGGGAGGGAGAGAGAGATGGGGGGGAGGGAGAGAGAGATGGCGGGGGGGGGGGGTGGTGGTGGGGGAGAGAGACGACGGGGGGTGGGGGGTGCGAGAGAGGGACGGCGGGGTGCGGGGGGGGAGAGACGGGGTGGATGTGATAATATACAGATAGATAGAGATGGGGGGGATGTGAGAGAGGAGAGGGAGAGAGACATAGAGAGACACAGACAGAAAAACACAGAGATGGAGAGAGTGAGAGACACAGAGAGAGAAAGATATTTACCTCCTGAGAAGATAGGCCCCGAATGCGCGCGCACCCGGAATGCGCGCGCGCATGCGTGGTACGAGAAAACTGAAAATATCGATATTTCGGTATATCTCGATATGAGCCAACCGATATATCCATATCCGGAAAATTCGCATATCGCCGTTCCCTATGTGAACGTCTCTTATTTCAGGACCAGTGAGGACAAGTTTGTGCTGTCAGTATCTGAGGGTGATCTGCCTGTGGGAATATACAAATATATTGTAAATATACAATTACACAAAGCGTGGAGAGAGATGATACCCAGCCTCAGCCCAGGTAAATGTCTCCCATTCTCAGACTGAAGGTATGTGAATAGTCTGACCTTCACCTGGATCCCAACACATTAAACATTGTTGGCAATGAAATGTCACCGCAGGGCCCCAGCCCAGGGCTCTTTACTCTTGTAGAGCCGCGTTACCGTCAGCAGGAGGCGCTGTGTGAGCGTTTACACACGATCAGTGTGCTGTTTATCCTGTATTCAGCAACTAACCCTCCCTCTGATGTGGATCCTTCACCAGCTCACACACCGCCCCTAGTGCCCCGCCCTCGCTCCTGCAGCCCCCCCACTGCTCTGTGACCCCCTCACTACACTGTGTGTTATTTCTCTCTCTCTCTCAGCTCCGGCCTCTCTGACTCTGGATCCTGACACAGCCATCCCGACCTCATCCTGTCTGAGGACCTGACCAGTGTGAGACTCAGAGATGAAGATGCAGATGGAGTGGGTGATGAAGAGGGTGATGTAGAGTATGATGAATGGTCAGATGGAGTGGGTGATGAGAGGGATGATGTACAGTCAGATGGAGTGGGTGATGAAGAGGGTGATGTGGAGTATGATAAATGTCAGATGGAGTGGGTGATGAAGAGGATGATGTAGAGGATGATAAATGGTCAGATGGAGTGGGTGATGAAGAGGATGATGTAGAGGATGATAAATGGTCAGATGGAGTGGGTGATGAAGAGGATGATGTAGAGATGATAAATGGTCCAGATGGAGTGGGTGATGAAGAGGATGATGTAGAGGATGATAAATGGTCAGATGGAGTGGGTGATGAAGAGGATGATGTAGAGGATGATAAATGGTCCAGATGGAGTGGGTGATGAAGAGGATGATGTAGAGGATGATGAAGAGGCAGATGGAGTGGGTGATGAAGAGCAGCCGCTCCCTGACACCCCAAAGAGGTTTAGTGTCGATCACATTGTCCTGGGGTCTGAGGGCTTCACATCAGGGAGACATTACTGGGAGGTGCAGGGTGGGGAACAAGACAAGGTGGATTGTGGGATTGGCAGAGAGTCTGTCAACAGGAAACAACCAATCACATGGTCACCAGAGGGCGGGGTCTGGGGGGTGGGGCTGTGGGGCGGGGCCTATGAAGCTCTGACGTCACCCCACACCCCCTGCCCCTGACAGTGAGACCCGGGAAGGTCGGAGTTTACCTGGACTATGAGGGGGGACAGGTGTCAGTTTACGACGCTGATCACATGTCTCATCTACACACCTTCACCCAAACTTTCACTGAGAAACTCTATCCCTCTCTTCTGTCCTGGGTTTGATATCTTCATTGACAAGGAGCCTCTGACAATCTGCCGGTTATTGTATTAACTGTCAGTGTTGTTTTACTCCAATTTCCATGTGATTCTCAGTGTCTCTTGTGTATGTGATGGGTTGGGGTCGGTTGGTGGTTTACAGGCACGTTACTGGGGGGATACAGGGGGGAGAATTGTCGGGGGGTGGGTTACAGGAGGTTTCAGATGTCTTACATGTGAGTGATCACATAATAACATAAGTAGGAGCAGGAGTCGGCCATTCAGCCCATCGAGCCTGCCCGCCATTCAATCATGGCTGGTATTCCATTCTAACTCCAGCTACCTGCCTTATCCACACACCCCTTATTCCCTTGATGAATTAGAAATGTATCTATGCTCAGTCTTGAATACAGGTAGAGATGGGATGGGGGGGGATAGAGCGATAGAGAGGAGGGGGATAGAGAGATAGAGAGGAGGGGGGGATAGAGAGATAGAGGGGAGATAGAGAGGGAGGGGGTAATAGAGTGGAGGGGGGATAGAGATAGCAAGGAGATGGGATAGAGAGGGAGGGGAGGGGGGATAGAGAGGGAGGGAGGGGAGTAGTGAGGAGGGGAGGGGATAGAGATAGAGAGGAGGGCAGGATAGAGAGGGAGGGGAGGGGGGGGATAGAGGGAGGGAGTGGGGATAGAGAGGGAGGGGAGGGGGTGTGTAGACAGGAGGGGAGGGGATAGAGATAGGAAGGCAGGATAGAGAGGGAGAGGAGGGGGGGGATAGAGAGATGGAGGGGAGGATAGAGAGAAAGAGAGATGGGAGTAGAGAGAAACAGAGGAGGGGGGTGGGGCTAGAGAGGAAGAGAGGAGGGGGACGAAGAAAGAAGAGCGTCACGTGTCCTGAATGCGTGAGCCCAGGTTGCGATATTTCAGTGTGAAGACCTGGCCTGGAGGAGGTAGGATCGGCGGTTTTATTCCTGCAATTTTTGTCACATTCTGGATCTTTGACTTTTGGCTGCTCAACCTTCACACCGAAAACATTAGCGTTAGGAACCGCGAGGAACTAAAACTGGCTGTAGCGGGGAGGCTGGGGTCAGGGCCACATTTTGGCAGCTGCCAAGTACAGTAATACAGTTAAACTCTCGCTAAGTGAAATTTTCATTTAACGGAGGGTTTTAAGTCCTTAACCCCTTCGTTAAGCGAGGTCTACCTCTATGTTCAAGGACTGAGCATCCACAGCCCTTTGGAGTAAAGAATTCCATACATTCACGACCCTCTGAGTGAAGAAGTTTTTTTATCAACTCAGTGAGAAAGGGCTGACACTTGACTTTAAGCCTATGACCCCTGGTTTTAGTTTCTCCAACAGGGGAAACAGTCTCCCACTATCTACTTTCTCGCGCCCCTTAATAATCTTATAGGTTTCTATACGATCCCCTCTGATTCTTCTATATTCCAGAGAATGTAGGCCCAAATTAGTGAACCTATCATCGTTACAGGAGAGTTTTACTGGGGTGGAATTCTAGGCGGGAGATAATAGGGGGTATTACAAGGGAGGGTGAAACCAGGATACTGTATCCACAGTGTTTGTTTTACCTGATTACCATGTGATTATCTGTCTCTTGTGCTGGTGGGGGGGGTATTACAATGGCGTGTGAAGGTAGAGAGGTGCCAGGGCATGAAGATGACGGGAAATTAAACGATTGTGCTGATGTTGAAGTTGATCTGTTCTGTGATAGGGAGCCAGGGGGGCCTGGTGAGGATGGGTGTGATACACAGTTTAGTGTGGGTGACATCTGGGCATTGGAGTTGTGATTTAGTTGGATTTGGGGGATAGTGGAGCAGGGGAGACCAGGGAGGAGGGTGTTTGTATAATCAAGAAAAGAGTTGAGAATGGTGGATAAGGCTTTTATTTGCGTTGGGAGTGAGGCAGGGTTGGCAATGTGACAGAAGTGGAGGAAAGTGCTCCTGGTCAGCGATTGGATGTGGGGTAGGAAGGAAGCTAGTGATCAACCTTGGCAGTTATATAGAGGTTCAGTGCGTCTTAGGGATCGGCCAGGAGATTGAGATCAGAGACTACAGGAGAGAAGGTGTTGACTGGAGACGAGGTGTATGACTTCCGTCATGTCCACATTCAGCTGCAGGAAGTTTGTCCTCATCCAGGCCTTCATGTCGAATTAACAAACAGGCGGGAGATCCGGGAATCTGGAGTTGTAGTTGGATGAGGAGAAGTGGATTTGGGTGCTGTCAGCAAACTGTGGACGTGTATCCACATCACTGTGTGAGAGCATGTAAGGGAAAGTATTGGGTCAAGGGTGGAGCCTTGGGATATGGCACAGGTGACTGCACGGTGACAGGAGGCAAATACATTTGCGGAGATGAACATACAAACTTCATACATCTTCCTTTTCTTCTTTATCTCCTTTTTATTTTCTTACTCTTCCTTGTTGTTTAGTTTAGTTTGCCCTCCAGCACTTGGCTATATTACTTGTACTGTGTGCACTGTAGAACGTTCTTTATTCATGGTCCATTCATCCTCAACTAATAAAATTATTATTCATTAGCCTTGCATGTTTATATTGCTCCTGACCACATTGTTGAGATATCTCAAAGCGCTTCACAGAATATTGTAAAGTGAATTGACTTTGAATTTTGTCGGCGAAACACAGAGGCCAATTGCCCACAACAGTGTCCCACAAACAGTCGTAGACTGAGCAACACATTCAATGTAGATGATGGGCTGAGTAACATTCTCTATTTTCAACCACATTAGCTTTTTCCCCTGCGCACAATAACCAGACTTTTCTCAACAGGGAGCGGTTACACAGGCTCTTGTTGTCCTCACTGCATGGAAACAACTCTGGTCAAGGTCACAAATCACATTCTGTCCATATGTGACCTTCTCGTCTCCTCAATCTCCTCGACCTCTCTGCCACCTTCGACACGGTGGAAAACTCAATCCTACTCCACCACCTCTCCTCCCATCTCAACCTTCAAGGTTCTCTCCTTGGGACCTCGATGCCAAATCCCAGCGCAGGTCCAAACGCCCCCCCACCCCCCCCCCCCCCCGCCTCCTGACTGTCCAGCCCTGGGTTGTCTTTCTGATGTGAAGGGCGCGATACAAGAGCAATTTGTTGTTGTTGCCTTCGCTCCACTAGGTCTGGCCTCCTCCATGTCCCCCCGAATCCTCCGCTCCACCCTCAGCAGCCGTGCCTTCAGTCTCTATGCCATAAGACTCTGGAATTCCTTTCCTCACTACCTTCGCCTCGCCCCGTCTTTTCCCAGGTCCCAGCGAAAGACCTTTCTCTCAGAGCGCCTTTGGTCACCTTTGTACCCCTGGCTCAGTCCCGGGATCCGCTAGTGTGAAGCACTCTGAGACACCGTCCGGCGTGGAGGGCGCTATATAAATCAAAGTTGTTGGTTTTTTGCCTCCATGGCAAATGGCTCAGCCAATCAGGGTCGGTGTCCCGCCTCCCCACAGCAATGGATGATTGTGAGTATTTAATACTCAAAGGAATACAGAGCCGGTGTCTCAGCCTGAACAAGCGAGCAAGTCAGCGACTGAGACACAGACAGAGAGTGAGAGACAGAGAGAGAGAGAGAGAGAAGGGCAGTGAGGGGTAATGAGATGTCTCAAGCATTGTGTGTCGGGGGGGGGGGGGGGGGGGTCGCTGGGACTGTCCCCCTGTTCGGCTCCTGTTAACCCAGCAATAATAATCATATTGATACTAACACTAATAATCCTTGTGTTTGATATCGCGGTTTATCATGTCATTTAGGCCAGCGGTTCTCGGCCAGTGGTACATGTACCCCCAGGGGGTACCAAATGGCTTCCAGGGGGTAGAGGTGGGGGGCACATTGATTTATTTCGCTCTTTTATGTAGTGTTTTGTAGCCTCCAAACTGTATATTCAATTGTCATTCCCCTGGTTGTGTGTGCGCTGGTTATTTTGTGATATACAAGAAAAGCTTGGGTCATGAAGCGCAAGTGGAATGAGAGTGGGGGTGGGGGTTGTGTGTGTGGGTGGGTGAGGGGGGGGTATACGATAATGTTGAAAATTAAAAAGTGGGAACATTACTGAAAAGGGTTGAGTTGAGAAGCCACTGGTCTAGACGCCAAACCCCCCTCCCCTCCCCCCCAGAAAGCGAGCCCCCACCAATCGACGCTGGCTTAAGTAGACAGGGGTGTGCGGAGTAAGAAAACTGGCTGAAAGTTTTGGCTGGTTAGACTTCAGCAGTTACCTCTACACACACTCTGGGCCCTCGCCCAACCTGCCCCTCGCACTCTCCGGAATTAGGGTGCGACCCTCCGCAGAGAGAAAGTCCCAATTCCTCTCCCACACCCAGAGATTTCCGTGGGTCGGTGACCTGCAACAGTTCAGATGCTCTGAAGCTCAGTGATAGGTCTTGTGCACATGGCATTGGCGGGTAGGCCTTCAGCCTCTCTGCCCTCTGGTACTCCATGCCGCAGTCTGTTTCCCTCACCAACCCCCACCCCCCTGCACCCCCAATGCCCTCCTCTTCACCCATGCCTTCAATCACCCTCCTACTAGGGCCTGACGATATATCGATAAAAACCCGATATAATTTTCGTATCGATATGCCGATATAGACATTTCAAAAATATAGATATATCGAAAAAACGATATATCGAGGTAAAAAATCGGGATGCGAGCACACTGAACTACAAGACCCAGAATGCTCATCTCTATACACAATGCACAGAGCGAGGTGCAAAGCCGCCATATTGTATTCACAGTCCTCGAATACAATACACAGGTATGCAAGGGCTGGGGGGGTGAGAGAGACGGCTGGGGGTGGGGGTTGAGGGGGAGAGAGACTGCTGGGGGGAGGGGGAGAGAGACGGCTGGGGGGAGGGGTAGATAGACGGCTGTGGGGGGGGGGGAGAGGGGGAGAGAGACAGCTAGGTGGGGGAGAGAGGGAGAGAGACGGCTGGGGGGGGGGAGAGGGGGAGAGAGACGGCTGGGGGGGGGGGAAGGGGGAGAGAGACGGCTGGGGTGGGAGAGGGGGAGAGAGACGGCTGGGGGGAGGGGGAGAGACGGCTGGGGGGGGAGAGAGACGGCTGGGGGGAGGGGGAGAGAGACGGCTGGGGGGAGCGGGAGAGAGACTGCTGGGGGGAGGGGGAGAGAGACGGCTGGGGGGAGGGGGAGAGAGACGGCTGGGGAGAGGCCAAGAGAGACTGCTGGGGGGAGGGGGAGAGAGACGGCTGGGGGGGGGGGGGAGGGGGAGAGAGACGGCGGGGGGGAGTGGAGGGAGAAAGAGATGGCTGGGGGGGTGGTGGGGGAGAGAGACGACGTGGGGGAGGGGGACAGAGACGGCTGGGGGGACGGGGAGAGAGACGGCTGGGGAGAGGGGGAGAGAGACGGCTGGGGGGAGGGGGAGAAAGACGGCTGGGGGGTGCGAGAGAGAGACGGCTGGGGGGGGAGGAGAGGGGGAGAGAGACGGCTGGGGGGAGGGGGAGAGAGACAGCTGGGGGAGAAAGACGGCTGGGGGGGAGGGAGAGAGAGACGGCGGGGTGGGGGGGGAGGGAGAAAGAGACGGCTGAGGGGGTGGTGGGGGAGAGAGACGGCGGGGGTGGGGGGTGCGAGAGAGGGACGGCGGGAGGGGAGGGGGGGGAAAGAGACGGGGTGGATGTGATAATATACAGATAGATAGGGATGGGGGGGATGTGAGAGAGGAGAGAGGGAGATTGACACAGAGACACACAGAGATGGAGAGAGTGAGAGACACAGAGAGAGAAAGATATTTACCTCCTGAGAAGATAGGCCCTGAATGCGCGCGCGCCCGGCATGCGCGCGCACTCCGAATGAGTGCGCGTGCGCATGACGAAAAACCGGAAAATATCGATATTTCGGTATATCTCGATATGAGCCCATCGATATATCTAATCGGAAAATTTTCCATAACGACGGACCCTACCACTTGCACCCCCCTTCCTGATCTCAACCCCCAAATGTCGGACTGTCCAATGTATTGGAACGTCCAGCTGATGTAAGTGTAATTTGTTGTTGTGTCGGACATAGTTCCTCCACATGTGGGTGTTGTATGATACACGACAGGCCGTGGGAGAACAGAGAGTGGGGGGGGGGGGGGGAGGAGTTAAAACGATATAAATGTAATTTTGTTGTCAATGTAACTCTCCAAGTGGCATTTTGTTTGCTGTTGTTGTTGTTAAAACAAGAAACGTCTGAGGTTTAAGGCGGTGTGGAACCAAAATGCAAAATGGGCTGTCGAGTTTCACCACACAGTCATTCGATAAGAAATAATAATAATAATCCTTTCATTTGATCTCGCGCTTTTCACATCTTATCGACGTCTCAAAGCGCTTCACAGAAGGTACTGTAAAGTGAAGTGACTGGATATTTTGTGGGCGAAGCGCGGCAGCCAATATGCACACGGCAGCGTCGCCCCCACAAACCCCCAACTAATAAATTGGGTCATTTTCAATCCACGGCTGTTTGTGGGGGGCTGGGGGACACACGGACGGACGCTGCTGTGCGCAATCAGCTGCCGCGTTTCGCCCACAAATACATACAGTCGTAATCAAATGAAAGCGCTCTAACCACCGCAAGCCACCACCACAACAACAACTTTGATTTATATCGCGCCCTCCACCCCAGACGGCGTCTCAGAGCGCTTCACAATAACCCGGGGGCGAGCCAGGGGCTAGGGGGGAGAAAGGTGACCGAAGGCACAGTCGATGAGAAAGGTCTTTGGCCGAGACCTGAAACTAGGAAGAGAGAGTTGGCTACGGGACTCCATAACCAGAGAGAGGCAGTGAGAGGGTTAATCTGGCACTCGATCTGCACTTAGCTGATCAGTTAAGATTATAGGGAGGATCTGAAGAGCAAGAGACTGGTTAATGGAGAGGAGCCTCTGCTCACAAATACCGAAAGGGTAAGCAGTTTTGAATCAGGAAGTGCTGAGGGTGAAATGGCTTCTAAACTCCAGCCTCACAGTCTGAATGAGGAGTTAGTTTGTCCTGTTTGCCTGGATCTCTTCACCGATCCAGTTCTCCTGGAGTGTAGTCACAGCTTCTGTCGCTCCTGTATCACACGATGCTGGGAAAAAGAGGGGGCAAACACCTGTCCTGTATGTCAGGAGACTTTCCCTGAAAGGAACCTCAGAACAAATCGGGCCCTGGCCAATCTGTCGGAGTCGGCTCGGGAACTGAGGTTGACCTCGAAAGAGATGAGAATTAAACCTCGATGTGAGAAACACCAGATGAAACTGAGGCTGTTCTGTAAAACTGACAAGAAGTTGATTTGTTTAGTTTGCATAGATTCCCAGGAGCACAGAGATCACAGATTTGGGTCTATTGACAAAGCTGTTGAAAGCTACAAGGTAACTATATCATCACATGGGGTTCATTGTACTGTATTCTACTCCATATTTTCATGTTGAAATAATATTTTTCTGCAGAGTTTCCAGTTGAACGTTGACAAAACTGAGGCCTCCAACTTGGCTCCCAGCACCTCCTCCATAATTTAGGAGCTGACAGCTTCACAGGGAGGACGGGTTTGCGAGGTTATGGGGAGAGAGCTGGGGAGTGGGATTACATTGCTTTTTTTAAAGATCCGGCATCAGACTCGATGGGCCGAATGGCCTCCTTTTGTACCGTAAGATTCTATGATCATTATTCATGGCTGCCCTCTCCATCTGTCAGAGCCAGTACAGAACATTGTTTCCTGTTTGACCCTCATATCCGTGCCATGGTTCATTCTACCTTCCCCCCTATCTCACGCCCTCATATTCCACCCTCAAGACATTCCTAGTTGAACGTGGCTTTGGCCATTCCCCCTGCCCTCCAACACTCTCCATTCCAACTCCCAGCTCGAGTACAAACTCTTTACTATCCAATTAGAACACCATACGTATATGAAACGCCCCATATAAATATAACTTGTTATTTATTCCAGGAGAAAGTGACATCCTCCTTAGCTTCTCTCACACAGAGCAAGGCCGCTGCTCTAGAAGCTGAAGTTAAACAGAAACAAAAGATCTCACAAGTTAAGGTAAGTTGTGTTGGGGCTGATGTCTAGAATATCCAGATTGTCCAGAGAGTCTGTCAACAGGAAACAACCAATCACATGGTCACCAGAGGGCGGGGTCTGGGGGGGTGGAGCTGAGGGGCGGGGCCTATGAGGCTCTGACGTCACCCCCCACCCCGCTGCCCCTGACAGTGAGACCCGGGAAGGTCGGAGTTCACCTGGACTATAAGGGGGGACAGGTGTCAGTTTACGACGCTGATCACATGTGTCATCTCCACACCTTCACCCAAACTTTCACTGAGAAACTCTATCCTCTCTTCTATGTCTGCTATGGTTCTGAGCCTCTGACAATCTGCCGGTTATTGTATTAACTGTCAGGGGGGGGATTTACCCCAATTTCCATGTGATTCTCTGTCTCTTGTGTATGTGTGTGTGGGGGGGAATGTGTGGTGGGGCGGGGGGGGGAGTGTGGTGGGGGAAGCGTGTGGGGGGGGAGTGTGTGGGAGGGGAGTGGGTGTGTGGGGAGAGTATGTGTTGGGGTGGGGGAATGTGTGGGGGGAGTGTGTGGGGGGGAGAGTGTAGGGGGTAGTGGGTGGGTGGGGAGAGTATGTGGGGGGGGGGAGTGTGGGGGGTAGTGGGTGGGTGGGGAGAGTATGTGGGGGGGGGGTAGTGTGTGGGGATCACAGAGAGGGGTGTCAGTGGGGGCTACAGAGGGTATTACACGGTGGGGGTACAGGGGGGGTTACTGGGTTGGGATGTTACCGTGTGTGGGTTACAGAGGGTTACGGTGGGAATGTGATTACAGGGCAGAGTCACAGGGTGCGTTACAGGGGGAGGGTTATTGGGGGTTACAGGGGCTAATGGGAGGCATTACAGAGGGATTACATAGTGATTACATGGTGATTACAGGGTGGGGTTACACAGAGGGTATCACTGGGGATTAGAGGGGGGTTACAGTGTGTGATTACAGGGAGGGTATTAAACAGGGATTACAGTGGGTATATTACAGGGGGGGAATGATAGAAAGGACAACTAGTGATCAAACCTGACAGTTATGTACGGGTTAGGTTAGTGTTCGGGTTAGGCCGGGGAGGAGGAGGAGGAGGAGGTCAGAGCCACAGGGGAGAAGACGTATCCGAGAACCAAAGAGTACAGCTTCCGTCTTGTCCACGTTCAGCTGCAGGAAGTTTGTTCTCATCCAGACCTTGATGTCCCAACAAACAAACAGACAGGACATCGGGTGGGGGGGGGGGCCTGGAGTAGGAGCTGGGTGAGGAGAAGTGGATTTGGGTGCCATCAGCAAACATGTGGAAGTTTATCCCACATCACAGTGAGACACCATGTAAATAAGGTGATGAGGTGACTGTGCAGGAGGGAGGAAAAAAACATTTGTGGAGATGAACATTCAGGCTTTATAATCTTCCTTTTCTTCTTTATCTCCTGGTTATTTTCCTATTGATCCTTGTTGTTGTGTTTTGTTTATTTCGCGCTCCTCCACTTGGCCATATTACTTGTCCTTTGTGCACTGCAGAATGTTCTTTAGTGACTCCATTCATCCTCAACTGATAAAATTCAAATTAATAATCTTTGTGTGTTTGTATTGCACCTCATCACATTGTTCAGACGTCTCAAAGCGCTTCAAAGAATATCGTAAAGTGAATTGACTGTAAATTTTGTGGGTAAAACACAGGAGCCAATTGCACACGTCAGTGTTCCACAAACAGTAGTAGATTGAGTAACACAAACAAGTCATCGGCTGAATTTGTTTCGATGGTGCGGAGGATAATATTTGCTATTTCCAATGTTTCTCTGTGCCCAATAACCTGTCTTTTCTCAACAAGGAACAGTTACACAGGTTCTTGTTGCGTTTCTCTCCCCCTCCCCAGCCCCCCCAACTCAGTGATGTCTCACCAGCCGCTGCTGCCCCCACCACTTGCCCCACCCCCCCCCACCCCCAACCACATGTCATGTCCATGAGCCTTTACAGTGAGTGTCAAGCCAGGTGACAGATGAGCCTACGGCTGACACTCAATCCGTGCTGTACCCTGGTCTGTAAGCTACAGTTCTATCCACTGCCCCATTGGGAAGCGCACACGTACACTAAGGTTGAGATGTTTGAAATGTTCAAAGCATTTGATAGGCTAGTGACAGAGAAACTATTTCCTCTGGTGGGTGGGTTGTGGGGGAATCCAGAACAAGGGGGTGTAAATTGTGGGTTTTCTATGTTACCTTTCTCCACTGTATCCTCACCCGTACTAAACTCCGCTCCCCGATTACTGCCCAGACTCCAGTCTCCCCCAGTCCTAGCCAGACTCCACTGGCTCCCCGTCTCAGAGAGGATCGATTTCAAGATGCTCATTCTTGTTTTCACACCTCTCCCACTTCTCGGCACCCGTCCTACATCTCTGTTCTCCTCTCTCTTCACAACAACACCCGTTGCCTTCACTCCACCGGGTCTGGCCTCCTCCTTGTCCCCTGAATCCTCCGATCCACCATTGGCAGCCATGCCTCAGCCACTACTCCCCGAGGTTCTGGAACTTCCTTCCTCACTCCCTTCGCCTCGCTCCCTCTCTTCCTATTTTCAGGTCTCGGCTAAAGACTCTTCTTCTCGACCGCGATTGTGGTCACCTTTCTCCCCCTCCCCCCTGGCTCGGCCCCGGGATGTTGTTGGGAATTGCTCTGAGACGCCGTCCAGCGTGGAGGGCACTGTGTAAATACAAGTTGTTGTTGTGAGGCTGGAAGCAGCTGAACGGATCCACTCAATTTTTGACTTAAGGAAATCCAGCATCTCCTCACAGTGATAGATTGAGAAGAGAATAGACGATGTGTGGGCAGAGTAGCCTGGATTTGTCCATGATTATCGTGGTTCTAAGCGAGGGTGTAGCAGTGAGTTTGTGAGAGATTAGATTAGAGGGATCGAAGGTGTGTTGTTTGAGGAGGGTGAGATAAGAATAGTTATCAGGGAGAATTACACAGACACATTTAAAAGTCACACCGGGCAATGAGATTCAGCCATTTCTCCGGTTTCCTGAGGCCCCACCACTCCCTGACTGGCTCCTCTCCCCACCACACACTTACTGGCTCCTCTCCACCCCATTAATAATAATAATAATAATACTTGCATTTGCTAGAGTGCCTTGCCAAATTTTCGAGACCTCTGAAAGCTGGAATACACTGTGAAGTTCATTGATTGTGTGTGTATTTTGTGGGGTGGTATGTGGCAGTAAGTTGCTTGTAGCAGTGTCCCGGCAACAAATTGTGTTTAAAGTGATTTAAATCTAATTATTATTGGAACAATTATATGTTTCCGTGATAGACAGATCGGTTTCTGTATGAAAAATAGAATACTTTAAAGGCCTTCAAAATATGAAATGCCAAATTAATAATAACTACCTTTACACTTTCCAGTTTTGATCCAACCCAAGGATCCAATATGTTGAGGCTGTAGCTCAGTGGGTAGAGAACTCGCCTTACAACTGTGAGACCTGTGGATCGAATCCAGGCAGTTCAGGGTGAAACCTTGGATAAGTTTCTTTATTCCACCTGCCTCATAATAATCTGTCAAACAATAACCTGTAATAAAAAATTGGTCATTTCAATCCACGACTGTTTGTGGGGACGAGGCTGTGCACAATTGGCTGCTGCGTTTCGCCCACAAATATGAATTGACTTTACGGTATATTCTGTGAAGCGCTTTGCGACGTTTGCTTGGATTGTGATGAGCCCCCAAATACCTGTGAGTTCCTGGTTGTCCTGTACGAGCCGCTGAGTGAAGCAGAGACAGCTCCCACTGCTCCTTCACCTGATCCTGGTAAAGTATTTGCGTGTTTAGAATAATGTGTTTTAGTTTCCTTGTCGAGGAGCTGCTGTAGGTCTGGGATCTGACATAAAGAGACTGTGGCTTGCGATCTGATAAAAACACACAAACATAAACACGGTGTGAGTTCCTATTGACTGCTGGGTGAACAGAGGTGTGCGGAGTAAGGAAACTTGCTGAAGGTTTCACCCTGACCGGAAATCCTCTCTCTCCATATTCAGTTCACGCCTGAAGACCTTTCTCTTCGACTGTGGCTCTGGTCACCTCTCCCCTCCCACCAGCTCAGTGTCCTGCTGCGCCACTGTTAAGTGCTCTGTGACCTGACCCCGTGTGAGGGCTGCTGTATTTATTATCTTTTTGATAAATTTACTAAACAACTGATATAAAATGTAATCAGCTAATCTCCCTTCAATTAATCCAATTTTCTAATTGTTTTTTCGAACTATTTATTAATTCATCAACAACGTATAATCCAAACAACGTATATTGGGACGATGTATGAAGAAGACTTCCAATATAGGGTTCTGGTCACCGCAGTATACAAGGGCTGTCGCAGCAACTGAGAGGAGGGCAACAGAGTGATTGGGGTGAGCAGAGAGAAGGCTGGATTCTACCTGGATTGCTAGATTGTTGGAGTACACTGTCCAATAACCTCCCACTCCCACATCAAATCAACAACAACAACAACAACCTGTGTAGTCCTGTAGCTCAGTGGTTAGAACGCGCGCCGCGCAAGAGAGAGACGTGGGTTCCATTCCTGAGCAGGGCGAAGCATTGGTCAAGTTTCTTTACTCCTAACACATTCACAGAAACATTTACACACAGTTTCCACATGCCTCAGGTTACCCAGCAGTAAGCAGAAACCTGGCTGTTCAAAGCGACCCACCAATTGATATTGGTGGGTCGCTTTTCGGGGGATTTCCGAGGGTGAAAAAATATTAGTTTGGTCACTCAGTCCACCGCTAATAGTGGGATATTGCTGTGCATAATTGCCTGTTGTGTTTGCCCACAAAATACACAGTCTCTACACTTTACAGTCTATTCTGTGAAACGCTCTGATCAACAACATGATAAGGTGCTGTAACAAATCTAAGGATAATTATTATTATTAATCTTTGTCAGATAATTCACAAACCCCGTAAGAGGAGATGGTGCAAATAATGTGTCCTGTGGTGCCATCTACTGGTGGTTGTGGGACTGAGAATCAATTCAAAGTTGAACAGAGGAACAGGAGGAGGCCATTCAACCCCTAGAGCCTGTTCCACCATTCTATTAGTTCCAGGCTGATCTGTATCTCAATTCTAATTACCCGCAATTGCCACATTTCCCTTCATACCCTGACTGAACAGTAATTGAATTGCATATTTAAGCAGGTTTTTGTTCACAGGTTGGGTGTCTGATGGAGAAACCAACTTAAGACTCTCCGAATCCAAACCAATCAGTTGGTTTGGGTTTGGAGACCCAAACTCAAACCAACTGATTAGTCACTCTTTTAGTCCCTCTGCTTGCTCCCTCCCTTGCCTCCATCAAGACCCACCTCTTCGACTGTGCCCTCTGCCACCTTCCAGCAATGGGCCACTGACCTGCCATTTATGCAGCCTCAAGGAGGAGTTGGCGGTGTGCTTTCATTGCGAGAAATACCTGTGCAATTCGGGTCAGCATTTACACATGGAGCAGCTGCGACTGGAACTCAAGCAGTTGGTGTCCCAATTAAGGAGGCCCATCCCTAAGCTCTCTTAATGCCGTGGGAGCACTGGAGCAGAAGCTAGTGTCTCTGAAGCAAAATGTTGAGGCAGTCCAGGCCGAGATCAGACACAGCGTTCAACTGTTCATCACCGAGTGGAAGGAACGGGAACAAGTTCTGATGTTGGAAGCAGAGGCCCTGGTGTAGTCGGCTGTCAGGACACTTCAGCTGAAGCAGAAAAATCTGGAGGTTGAACTGGCCAGTGTTTCCAGTCACTGCGACTGTGTTGAGAACGGCTTGAAGGGCAGTGGGCGCCTCCCGAACAACAAGCTGTGGCAACTTCACAAACAGTCCAGAGAGCTCATCGGACAGATCAGGCACTTGGACGAGCTGGAAGAGGTCCAGCCCAATGTTCTGAGGTTCACAGCCAATACTGTGGTTCTTCACAGCGACGTCATCAAGTTTGGCTCCGTCTCTTGGGCCACAAAAAGTTCAACACCTTTGCAACTCTTTTCTTCAAGTTTGTCAAGATATCAAACAACACAGAACTCACATCGGAGCATTACCTTTTCAACTCAGAGCAGCATTAAAATGTATTCCCCTCTGACAATAAACAAAACTCAGCAAACCCTTTGCCCAGGACAGTCAGTAACTATTTATCCTCGAGTCCACAGTTTGGACAAAGGACAAGTGCCAGCGATTCCCAGCCTCTGATTATTGAACTGCTGGACATGAACCACCGCATGTTGAGCCTCCCGTTGGCAGGTCGCAACCTTCAGCTTCACTGTCAAGAGAAAGGACGCATGCAGTTCAAATTCAGATCGAAAGGCAGTGACCTGGGTCATTTCACATGGCCAAGAGGAGTGGCTGTGAGCCCTGAAGGCCATGTGGTCGTGGCTGACAGCAGCAATCACAGAGCCCAGGTATGGTGTCAATGATGGAGCTGGTTGAACCAAGTAACAAAGCAGGAAAGTGCCCGGAAGAGAAGGTATGAAATGTTCTTTACAAAATATCCCCAGAATTTAATACACAAACCAAACACAATGTGTAGTTTCACTTTGTAACGTGAATGTCTCTGATTTCAGGACCATTGTGAGCTGTCAGTATCTGAGGGTGATCTGCCTGTGGGAATATACAAAGGGCCTGTACAGTACACAGCCTGGAGAGAGATGATACCCAGCCTCAGCCCAGGTAAATGTCTCCCATTCTCAGACTGAAGGTGTGTGAATAGTCTGACCTTCACCTGGATCCTAACACATTAAACATTGTTGGCAATGAAATGTCACCGCAGGGCCCCAGCCCAGGGCTCTTTACTCTTGTAGAGCCGCGTTACCGTCAGCAGGAGGCGCTGTGTGAGCGTTTACACACGATCAGTGCTGTTTATCCTGTATTCAGCCACTTCAGCAGCCCTGCGCTGGAGCGTCAGCCTAGACTGTGAGCTCTAAGTCTCTGAAGTGGGGCTTGAACCTACAAGCTTGAGACCCGGAGGTGAGGGGGTGAGTGACTGAGCCAGGCCAGCGCAGAGCAGATGAGGACTTACCTTGTCTGGTGAACAACAACAACAATAACATTACATTTGTAGAGCGCATTTCATGTCGGGAGGACGTCCCAAGGTGTTGAACAGTCAGACTCACTATCTGGCAGCGGGAGCGGCCTCTCTCCCAGCCAGGCTCGGGGTCGACTCATGATGTGGCAGCGGCAAGAGCCGGCGGTTTTGGGAGGGATTTCCTGACTCTCGGTACCAACGGCCGCCGGGTTCAAAACCGAGCGGGACAGTGCGCGAGGAGACGGACACTGAGAGGAGACTGAGAACCGGGGAGGTGCGCGCGCACGCACGCACGCACGCACGGGGCTGGGGGGATAACCAGGAACATGCGAGAAGCCAAAGAGCAGAAAAGCGCACGAGCGAGGGCTGAGTGACGGTTGGAGAAAGTGTGGGGAGGAGGGTCCAGAGAGTCGGTAAGAGAGGAGCCGAGGACTGGCCCTGCTGGGGCTCGCCTTCCCCGGACCCCGAAGCCAAACACACACACAGTCTGACTGGGCAGCAACACCACACACTTCGCACACTGTTAGGAGCAGCTGAAGGCAGGGAAACTGGTCACAGAACAAGCACAAAAGCTGTGACAGGACAGCGGAGTCGTCACCTCCCCTCACACACACACAGACAGACAGACAGAGCGGGAACGAGAGGCAGTGGCTCCGGACACAGCTGAGCCTGGGAGTCGCTGTCTCACCACCTGCCCACAGGCACAAGAGCAGGCAGGGTGTGGGCAGGTCGGGGTGAAACCTGGGGCAAGTTTTCTTACTCCACACACACACACACACACACACACACACCTGATAATAATCCCTCCAAAAATAAAACCTATAACAAATTGGTCATTTCAATCCACAACTGTTTGTGGGGACGCTGCTGTGCGCCACTGGCTGCCGCATTTCGCCCACAAATATACAGTCAATTCACTTTACAGTATTTTCTGTGAAGCGCTTTAGAGACATTTAGAAGATGTGAAGACGTTTAGAGGAAGTCAAAATGCAAGGATCGTTATTACTATTTGACGTTTATTTGAACCAGATCCTGTCACTTACGAGGTGAACAAGATAAACCACACACTATAGCAGATGGCACCGACACCACCCGCAAAGCAAAGGCTTTTATAGGTATTAGACTGAGTTAATATTGATATTGATTTTTTTTTCTACTGAATTCTTTATTTGCACAATTGTGTCAAATACACAATGCGCACACTTGCACAATTTCCAAACTACACCATTTTCAAGAACTCCTAAATTTCCCCAATTTGCACATTTTCAAATTTGAACACCACACTTTACCCTCAATGCTGTTGTCAACTGAAGGTGAAAACCTCTGACCAGATCACCCTAATAAGCTTGGCAGATTGTCACCCACCCCAATTTCCCATGTTCCAGAGAAGCAGCTCTGTGAAACTTAACTATTTCACCCACCGACGCACACATATACACAGCATCCGCCCAGACCATAATAATCCTTGTTATTGATGTCGGACTATATCACACCATCCAAATTTCTCAAAGAACTTCACAGGATTTTACTCTTAAAATGTAGGGTATGTATTTTGTAGGAAAACACAACAGTCTATCCTGTGCAGTACAGGATAGTACTGATTGTAATACACTACAATCTGTTTTCTTCACCCACAAACCTAACAGTCACTGCACCTTGCAGTGTATCTGGGATGATCTCCCAATGTGAAAGGTGTTGTATCAAATGTAAGGATTGTTATTGAATCTGTTTACACCACACTTTCATACAGTGCTTTCCAGGCTGTAATATCTTTCTGTGTAAAAAAAAATTCTCCTCGTCTCCCCTCTGGATCTTTAGCCAATTATCTTAAATCTATATCCCTTGCAGGGCCGTACGCAGGATGTTTAATGGGGGGGTGCGAATTGCTAGTGATGGGACCAACAATGGCCGGGGGCTTGCGGGCTGCCCCCGAAGCCCCCTCGAGGCTCCGACGTTTTACACAGTTTGAGGTCTTATTTAATCGGTTCAGAAGATCCAATATGAACGGTAAATGTTTCATGCCCTTGGTGTTTAAGAGCATCATTATTTATTCAGTGTTTTTATTTTCCCCGGTAGTCCGTGTGTAATTGGGAAGGTCGAATGTGTTCGCCGATAAAAGCAAGCACGATTGTTGACTCGATGATGTACGGAATGTGAACGATAAAGTAAATTACAATCCAATTAAAACAGTACAATGACGAATGCTTGATAAATGTATGCGTATAAGAGAAAATGATCATAAACTACAGATTGACGGTAATTAATAAGTTGTTCTGCATTGTTATCCTAAGACTCAATTTCTTTCTGACTGTAATGAACAATAATGTAAGAGTAAAGTATGAATTATGTGCTCAGATATTCCAGCAAAGCAAATTTTATAAAAGACAAGAAAATATACAGAAACTGAAAATCAGTGTAAAACAGTTAATTCACACGTGTTACAAGCCTGTTATCAGCATTATCCTGAAAATATCGTTGAACTGTGAGCAATAGTGTAGTTCGTTTTTATTTATTTATTTAGAATCAAAATTAAAGGAAGTGACCCATCAAGCAATACTGATCTGACGAAAAAATACTTGAAAAAATAAGGGAGGGGAAATTAATTCTTTAATAGCGTTCCATATTCGAGACGCCTTGGTCGCTTTGAAGCGGATACGTCAACCACTCTACCAATATCGATTTCCATATTATAATGAATGTGCATTAACGCGAGGGCTGAAAGTCGCTCCTATATGGAGCAGAATGCTGGACACTTTTGCAAACCTTGACCAGGAGATTAGGTGACTCATGAGGTACATACCAGGCTTCTAAGAGACGCCCTGAACGTTTACTGGCGACAGCATCTGACAAATAGTGAGCTATATGGTACACTACCACACTGGTATCACAGACATTACTGCAGAGGCGTCTTAGGTTTAGTGGACATAGCTGGAGAAGCCGGGAGGAAACTGTCCATAGTCCTACTATCCTATGGGAACCATTGCACGGTCACAGAACACGAGGTAGACCGACCCTAACCTACATCGATACTCTGGAGCGCGATTCGGGTATTGGCAGGCGGGAGTTGTCAGGCTGCATGGAGAGAAGGGATCAGTGGAGAAGTGTGGTTGTCAATGCCCGAGTTCGATCGATCAGATGACGGTGAAACTATTTTTATGCCAAATTC
Organism: Hydrolagus colliei; assembly: GCA_035084275.1. Lineage (NCBI taxonomy): Eukaryota > Metazoa > Chordata > Chondrichthyes > Chimaeriformes > Chimaeridae > Hydrolagus > Hydrolagus colliei. The sequence goes on along the minus strand of CM068771.1, from coordinate 4,629,131 downwards.
GTGCGACATTTATGTTTTTTCACTCTGGGTACAAAACTGAATGTGAAATAAAGTAGCACTGTTTATCTTTGCGGTCATATTTATTTGCATGCCAGTGGACGTCTCTAAAAGCAATTTTTAATTACAGGAATACATTTTTAATAATATAAATCAAATGTGATAATCAAGACAAAACAAGAAACATGATATTTCAGAAACACGCCTATCAAAACATAAGTCATTTTTACTGACATTTATCAGATTAAAATACGATTTCAGCTTCCACAAAGTGGTGCAACCTTTTTATGTAGTGTATACGGGATGATTTCCGATTGACACACCACGTAGAATAGGCGCTAAAGCATAGGTCTACGTCCATGAGTATTTTTTTTAAAGATAGGCATTCCCGTCCAGCATATAACTTTTTTGTTGGGTTCTCAAAAGCTTGAATTTCTCAGAAGCTTGTAAATATGTTGTCATTGTTTGCTAGCATTACAGTCACACCTCTCAACACTTGAGTAATTTTTACTTGCGGTGATCAGGTTAAAAGATGATTTTAGCTTCCAGCAGCTACCTTTGTGGCTGTATGATTTCCAAACGAGGATGGATTTGAGTCTTGGCGCACGCCTATGTTTATCCAGTCACGAGTCACAGACTCGCCGCGTCATTGACTCGTCTATCGACGCGGTATGTTTTGGGTAGACACCGATTCTGGTGTGCGACTCGATAATTTTATATTAATACTAAAACATTCAAAGATGTGTGTTTATAATTTATACATAGTTTTGAAGAACTGATTGTGACACAATTGCTCAATAAATTTACTTTACTTGCTATTTAAATTTGATAAAAGATACAATTCTGTACCCCGGAAAATGTGGACCTTTTATAATTTGGGGGGGTGCGTACGCACCCGTCGCACCCCCCCCCCCCCTGCGTACGGGCCTGATATGTGTTGGCTGTCCTCCAAGATTCAACTGTTCGAACTAACAAGTATCTGTTCGAACCACAAGAGGAGCGCCTGTACTGTAACTGGGATGTGGTACTGAATAAAAAAGATCATAAAACTCTGTGATGACTGAAGATCGTTTCTTTGAGAAAACACCCATTTCTTCCGAATCCAACAAGGGCATCGTGTAAATACAAGTTGTTGTTGTGAGGCTGGAAGCAGCTGAACGGATCCACTCAATTTTTGACTTGAGGAAATCCAGCATCTCCTCAGTGATAGATTGAGAAGAGAATAGACGATGTGTGGGCAGAGTAGCCTGGATTTGTCCATGATTAACGTGGTTCTATGCGAGGGTGTAGCAGTGAGTTTGTGAGAGATTAGATTAGAGGGATCGAAGGTGTGTTGTTTGAGGAGGGTGAGATAAGAATAGTTATCAGGGAGAATTACACAGACACATTTAAAAGTCACACCGGGCAATGAGATTCAGCCATTTCTCCGGTTTCCTGAGGCCCCACCACTCCCTGACTGACTCCTCACCCCCCCATTAATAATACTAATAATGCTTGCATTTGCTAGAGTGCCTTGCCACGTCTTCGAGATGTCTGAAAGCTGGAATACACTGTGAAGTTCATTGATTGTGTGTGTATTTTGTGGGGTGGTATGTGGCAGTCAGTTGCGTGCAGCAGTGTCCTGGGAACAAATTGTGTTTAAAGTGAATTTCAAACTATTTAATTATTATTGAAACAATTATATGTTTCCGTGATAGACAGATCGGATTGTGTATGAAAAATAGAATACTTTAAAGGCCTTCAAAATATGAAATGCCAAATTAATAATAGCCAGTTGTACACTTTCTAGTTTTGATCCAACCCAAGGATCCAATAGGTTGAGGGTGTAGCTCAGTGGTTAGAGAACTCGCCTTACAACTGTGAGACCTGTAGATCGAATCCAGGCAGTTCAGGGTGAAACCTTGGGTAAGTTTATTTATTCCACCTGCCTCATAATAATCTGTCAAACAATAACCTGTAATAAAAAATTGGTCATTTCAATCCACGACTGTTTGTGGGGACGAGGCTGTGCACAATTGGCTGCTGCGTTTCGCCCACAAATATGAATTGACTTCACAGTATATTCTGTGAAGCGCTTTGTGACGTTTGCCTGGATTGTGATGAGCCCCCAAATACCTGTGAGTTCCTGGTTGTCCTGTACGAGCCGCTGAGTGAAGCAGAGACAGCTCCCACTGCTCCTTCACATGATCCTGATAAAGTATTTGCGGGTTTAGAATAATGTGTTTTAGTTTCCTTGTCGAGGAGCTGCTGTAGGTCTGGGATCTGACATAAAGAGACTGTGGCTTGCGATCTGATAAAAACACACAAACATAAACACGGTGTGAGTTCCTATTGACTGCTGGGTGAACAGAGGTGTGCGGAGTAAGGAAACTTGCTGAAGGTTTCACCCTGACCGGAAATCCTCTCTCTCCATATTCAGTTCAAGCCTGAAGACCTTTCTCTTCGACTGTGGCTCTGGTCACCTCTCCCCTCCCACCAGCTCAGTGTCCTGCTGCGCCAATGTTAAGTGCTCTGTGACCTGACCCCGTGTGAGGGCTGCTGTGTCAATGCAAGTGTAAAGTCTAGTGAAGGATTCTGTCATTAACGTGTGAAATAATCCACAGCCGACCCCCCTTCTGGGCTGGAGCTGGTTCCTGTGTAAGACAGACTTTGTTACACAGAGAACAACGTGAACTGGTCAGGAGTTTCACTGTTGGCACCTGGTGAGGGGAGACCACACAAAACTACATTGATAAACAGTTAAATCAACAGATGAATAGATATGAAAGTAATATGGTCACTCAATCCAGGATTGTTTGTGGGACACTGTGTGCGCAATTGGCTGCTGAGTTATGAGCACAAAATACATTATAATTAAATTCACTTCACAGTCTATTGTGTGAAGCGCTTTGAGACGTCCCAATGACGTGATAAGTCACTGTATCAAATGCAAGACTTACTGTATTGTGATTACTGTTAGAAATTTGTGAACTTCTTATGAAGTTTGTCTGATTTCCTGCTGTTTCTCAACACATTCCCCCCAAAAAATCAATTCACAACCTGAACAATTTGATATGTACTGGGACTCCTCGATTAACGTTGGGGATGTGTTGTTGAAAAGTGCTATTTTAAGTGAAACAACGTTTAGTGAAACCTAAATGACCACAGGCCCTAATGCTATCAATAGGGGTTACGTTCCTTCAGTACATTTCTGGTCTAAATTTTCTGACACGAATATGAAATAAAAGACCCAAAACAACAGGACCCTCTGGGGATCCGGTCAAGAGGCCGGTAATCCCGACCCTTCATCTGAATGCCTCCCCCCCCCCCACCCCTCCCACTCACTCACCACATCAACCATCCCCAGTAAATGTTCTCTTCATTGTATTTATTATCTTATTTATACATTTACTAATCAACTGATATCAAATGTAATCAGCTAATCTCCCTTCAATTAATCCAATTTTCTCATGATTTTTTATCGCTACTTATTAATTCATCAACAATGTATAATCCAAACAACGTATATTGGGACGATGTATAAAGAAGACTTCCAATATAGGGTTCTGGTCACCGCAGTATACAAGGGATGACGCAGCAACTGAGAGGATACAGAGGAGGGCAACAGAGTGATTGGGGTGAGGAGAGAGAAGGCTGGATTCTACCTGGATTGCTAGATTGTTGGAGTACACTGTGCAACAACCTCCCCCTCCCACTCACCAGATCAAATCAACAACAACAACAACAACCTGTGTAGTCCTGTAGCTCAGTGGTTAGAACGCGCGCCTCGCAACAGAGAGACGTGGGTTCCATTCCTGGGCAGCGAGAAACGTTGGTCAAGTTTCCTTACTCCACACACACACACACACATTTACACACAGTTTACACACAGTTTACACATGCCTCCCAGCAGTAAGCAGAAACCTGGCTGTTCATCAATTGGTTGGTTCACTTTCGGGGGGCTTTCCGAGGGTGAAAAATATATTAGTTTGGTCGCTCAGTCCACAGCTAATAGTGGGATATTGCTGTGCATAATTGCCTGTTGTATTTGCCCACAAATTACACAGTCACTACACTTTACAGTCTATTCTGTGAAACGCTCTGATCGAAGACGCGATAAGGCGCTATAACAAATGCAAGGATTATTATTGTTATTAATCTTTCTCAGAAAACTCACAAACCCTACAAGAGGAGACGGTGCGAATAATTGGTCCTGTGGTGCCATCTAGTGGTGGTTTCCAGCAGATAAAAATAATAAAAATTGGTCATTTCAATCCACGGCTGTTTGTGGCACGCTGCCGTGCCAAATTGGCTGCTGCGTTTCGCCCACAAATCTACAGTCAATTCACTTTACAGTATATTCCGCGAAACGCATTCAGACATCCATAAGTTGTGAAAAACGCTACATCAAAATGCAAGGATTATTATTATTATTATTGGGGAGGAGCCACAACTGACATTGAAACTGAAAGTAGTTTTGAATCAGAAAGTGAAGAGGGTAAAATGGCTTCACAGCACCAGGCTCACAGTCTGACTGAGGAGTTAATTTGCCCGGTTTGTCTGGATCTCTTTACTGATCCAGTTCTCCTGGAGTGTAGCCACAGCTTCTGCCGCTTCTGTATCACACGGAGCTGGGAAAAGCAGGAGGTGATCACCTGTCCTGTATGTCAGGAGACTTTCCCTGAAAGGAACCTCAGGACAAGTCGGGCCCTGGCCAATCTGGCAGAGAAAGCTCGGGAATTAAACCTGGACACGAAAGACAGAGGAATTAAAACTCGCTGTGAGAAACACCAGGAACAACTGAAGCTGTTCTGTGAGACTGACAAGAAGTTGATCTGTCACACTTGCAGAGATGCCCGAGAGCACAGAGGTCACAGCTTCCTGCCCATTGATGAAGCTGTTGAAATCTATCAGGTAATAATAACTCACTCGTGATTAATTCTATTCCACTTAATATTTTCACGTTGAAACACTTTCCCTCTGTGTGTTTGTGTTTAATTCCAGGAGAAAGTGAAATCCTCCTTAGCTTCTCTCACACAGAGCAAGGCCGCTGCTCTAGAAGCTGAAGTTAAACAGAAACAAAAGATCTCACAAGTTAAGGTAAGTTGTGTTGGGGCTGATGTCTAGAATCTCAGTCGTGTTTCTCTCTTTACCGTGCGCAGTGTGATGTCTGACACTTCATTTTGCAGGAACAGGCGAACAGTCTGGAGAACAATGTCACGGCTGAGTTTGCTAAACTGCACCAGAGCCTCACTGACAGAGAGCAGCGTGCAATCCGAGAGCTCAGACAGCGAGAGGGGGAGACTTTACACCGAATGGAGAAAAATCTGCGAGAGATTCAAGGCAAATTAGCTTCTGTTCAACAACAACTCTCAGAGTTACAGAAACAGATGGAAAAAGACGAGCTCACCTTTCTGCAGGTAAAGAGATGAAATTATAATTGAGTTCAGTGGAAGTTACACACTGTCTGGCTTTGGAGACAACATGGAGTGACTAACATTCCTGTAATAATTACAGTAAACTGTGCGCTGTAGAATTCTGTTCTCTGTATCTGAGTTTACAATGTTGTGTCTCAGTGTCAGCTCAGATCTGTCTGTGTTTTATTTCATTAGGAGGAAAGTGCCCGGAAGAGAAGGTATGAAATGTTCTTTACAAAATATCCCCAGAATTTAATACACAAACCAAACACAATGTGTAGTTTCACTTGATAATGTGAACGTCTCTTATTTCAGGATCAGTGATGATGACTTTCAGCTGTCAGTATCTGAGGGTGATCTGCCTGTGGGAATATACAAATATATTGTAAATATACAATTACACAAAGCGTGGAGAGAGATGATACCCAGCCTCAGCCCAGGTAAATGTCTCCCATTCTCAGACTGAAGGTGTGTGAATAGTCTGACCTTCACCTGGATCCTAACACATTAAACATTGTTGGCAATGAAATGTCACCGCAGGGCCCCAGCCCAGGGCTCTTTACTCTTGTAGAGCCGCGTTACCGTCAGCAGGAGGCGCTGTGTGAGCGTTTACACACGATCAGTGCTGTTTATCCTGTATTCAGCCACTAACCCTCCCTCTGATGTGGATCCTTCACCAGCTCACACACCGCCCCCTAGTGCCCCGCCCTCGCTCCTGCAGCCCCCCCCCCCACTGCTCTGTGACCCCCTCACTACACTGTGTGTTATTTCTCTCTCTCTCTCAGCTCCGGCCTCTCTGACTCTGGATCCTGACACAGCCCATCCCCGGCTCATCCTGTCTGAGGACCTGACCAGTGTGAGACTCAGCGATGAAGATGCAGATGGAGTGGGTGATGAAGAGGGTGATGTAGAGGATGATGAAGAGGCAGTTGGAGTGGGTGATGAAGAGGATGATGTAGAGGATGATGAAGAGTCAGATGGAGTGGGTGATGAAGAGGATGATGTAGAGGATGATGAAGAGGCAGATGGAATGGGTGATGAAGAGCAGCCGCTCCCTGACACCCCAAAGAGGTTTAGTAAAGATCCCATTGTCCTGGGGTCTGAGGGCTTCACATCAGGGAGACATTACTGGGAGGTGCAGGTGGGGAACAAGACACAGTGCATTGTGGGATTGGCCAGAGAGTCTGTCAACAGGAAACAACGGATCACATGGTCACCAGAGGGCGGGGTCTGGGGGGTGGAGCTGTGGGGCGGGGCCTATTATGCTCTGACGTCACCCCCCACCCCCCTGCCCCTGACAGTGAGACCCGGGAAGGTCGGAGTTCACCTGGACTATGAGGGGGGACAGGTGTCAGTTTACGACGCTGATCACATGTCTCATCTCCACACCTTCACCCAAACTTTCACTGGGAAACTCTATCCTCTCTTCTGTCCCGGGTCTGGTATCTTCACAGACACTGAGCCTCTGACAATCTGCCGGTTATTGTATTAACTGTCAGTGTTGTTTTACCCCAATTTCCATGTGATTCTCATTGTCTCTTGTGTATGTGATGGGGGGTGGGGGTGGGGAGGGTGGTTTACAGGGCACGTCACTGGGGTGTTACAGGGGGAGAATTGTCGGGGGGGGGTTACAGGAGGTTTCAGATGGGCTTACATGTGAGTGATCACATAATAACATAAGAAGTAGGAGCAGGAGTAGGCCATTCAGCCCATCGAGCCTGCCCCGCCATTCAATCATGGCTGATATTCCATTCTACCTGCCTTATCCACACACCCCTTATTCCCTTGATGAATTAGAAATGTATCTATCTCAGTCTTGAATACAGGTAGAGATGGGGGGGGGGGGGGGGGGGATAGAGCGATAGAGAGGAGGGGGGATAGAGAAATAGGGGGGAGATAGAAAGGGAGGGGAAGGGGGAATAGAGGGGAGGGGGGATAGAGAGGAGATGGGGATAGAGAGGGAGGGGAGGGGGGATAGAGAGGGAGGGGAGGGGGGATAGAGAGGGAGGGGAGGGGGGATAGAGAGGGAGGGGAGGGGATAGAGCAACAGAGAGGAGGGCAGGATAGAGAGGGAGGGGAGGGGGGGATAGAGAGATAGAGATGGAGGGGAGGATAGAGAGAAAGAGAGATGGGAGTAGAGAGAAACAGAGGAGGGGGGTGGGGCTAGAGAGGAAGAGAGGAGGGGGAGGAAGAAAGAAGAGCATCACGTGTCCAGAAATGCCTGGGCCCAGGTTGCGATATTTCAGTGTGAAGACCTGGCCTGGAGGAGGTAGGATCGGCGGTTTTATTCCTGCAATTTTTGTCACATTCTGGATCTTTGGACTATTGGCTGCTCAACCTTCACACCGAAAACATTAGCGTTAGGAACCACGAGGAACTAAACTGGCTGTAGCGGGGAGGCTGGGGTCAGGACCACATTTTGGCAGCTGCCAAGTACAGTAATACAGTTAAACTCTCGCTAAGCGAACTTTTCATTTAACGGAGGGTTTTAAAGTCCCTAACCCCTTTGTTAAGCGAGGTTTACCTGTATGTTCAAGGACTGAGCATCCACAGCCCTTTGGAGTAAAGAATTCCATACATTCACGACCCTCTGAGTGAAGAAGTTTTTTCTCAACTCAGTGAGAAAGGACCCTTGACTTTAAGACTGTGACCCCTGGTTTTAGTTTCTCCAACCAGGGGAAACAGTCTCCCACTATCTACTTTGTCGCGCCCCTTAATAATCTTATAGGTTTCTATAAGATCCCCTCTGATTCTTCAATATTCCAGAGAATGTACGCCCAAATTAGTCAACCTATCATCGTTACAGGAGAGTTTACTGGGGTGGAATTATAGGCGGGAAGATAATAGGGGGTATTACAAGGGAGGGTGAAACCAGGATACTGTATCCAGTGTTTGTTTTTTACCTAATTACCATGTGATTATCTGTCTCTTGTGCCTGGTGGGGGGGTATTACAATGGCGTGTGAAGGTAGAGAGGTGCCAGGGCATGAAGATGACGGGAAATTAAACAATTGTGCTGATGTTGAAGTTGATCTGTTCTGTGATAGGGAGCCAGGGGAGCCTGGTGAGGATGGGTGTGATACACAGTTTAGTGTGGGTGACAATCTGGGCATTGGAGTTGTGATTTAGTTGGATTTGGGGGGATAGTGGAGCAGGGGAGACCAGGGAGGAGGGTGTTTGTATAATCAAGCAAAGAGTTGAGAATGGTGGATAAGGCTTTTATTTGCGTTGGGAGTGAGGCAGGGTTGGCAATGTGACAGAAGTGGAGGAAAGTGCTCCTGGTCAGGGATTGGATGTGGGGTAGGAAGGAAAGCTAGTGATCAACCTTGGCAGTTATATACAGGTTCAGTGCGTCTTAGGGTTAGGCCAGGAGATTGACATCAGGGACTACAGGAGAGAAGGTGTTGACTGGAGACGAGGTGTGTGACTTCCGTCATGTCCACATTCACCTGCAGGAAGTTTGTCCTCATCCAGGCCTTCGTGTCGAATTAACAAACAGGCGGGAGATCCTGGAATCTGGAGTTGTAGTTGGATGAGGAGAAGTGGATTTGGGTGCTGTCAGCAAACCTGTTGACGTGTATCCCACATCGCTGTGTGAGAGCATGTAAGGGAAAGTATTGGGTCAAGGGTGGAGCCTTGGGATATGGCACAGGTGACTGCACGGTGACAGGAGGCAAATACATTTGCGGAGATGAACATAGAAACTTTATACATCTTCCTTTTCTTCTTTATCTCCTTTTTATTTTTTTACTGTTCCTTGTTGTTTAGTTTAGTTTGCCCTCCAGCACTTGGCTATATTACTTGTACTGTGTGCACTGTAGAACGTTCTTTATTCATGGTCCATTCATCCTCAACTAATAAAATTATTATTCATTAGCCTTGCATGTTTATATTGCTCCTGACCACATTGTTGAGATATCTCAAAGCGCTTCACAGAATATTGTAAAGTGAATTGACTTTGAATTTTGTGGGCGAAACACAGAGGCCAATTGCCCACAACAGTGTCCCACAAACAGTCGTAGACTGAGCAACACATTCAATGTAGATGATGGGCTGAGTAACATTCTCTATTTTCAACCACATTAGCTTTTTCCCCTGCGCACAATAACCAGACTTTTCTCAACAGGGAGCGGTTACACCGGCTCTTGTTGTCCTCACTGCATGGAAACAACTCTGGTCAAGGTCACAAATCACATTCTGTCCATATGTGACCTTCTCGTCTCCTCAATCTCCTCGACCTCTCTGCCACCTTTGACACGGTGGAAAACTCAATCCTACTCCACCACCTCTCCTCCCATCTCAACCTTCAAGGTTCTCTCCTTGGGACCTCGATGTCAAATCCCAGCGCAGGTCCAAACGCCCCCCCCCCCCCCTCCCCCCGCCTCCTGACTGTCCAGCCCTGGGTTGTCTTTCTGATGTGAAGGGCGCGATACAAGAGCAATTTGTTGTTGTTGCCTTCGCTCCACTAGGTCTGGCCTCCTCCATGTCCCCCCGAATCCTCCACTCCACCCTCAGCAGCCGTGCCTTCAGTCTCTACGCCATAAGACTCTGGAATTCCTTTCCTCACTACCTTCGCCTCGCCCCGTCTTTTCCCAGGTCCCAGCGAAAGACCTTTCTCTCAGAGCGCCTTTGTTCACCTTTGTACCCCTGGCTCAGTCCCGGGATCCGCTAGTGTGAAGCACTCTGAGACACCGTCCGGCGTGGAGGGCGCTATATAAATCAAAGTTGTTGGTTTTTTGCCTCCATGGCAAATGGCTCAGCCAATCAGGGTCGGTGTCCCGCCTGCCCACTGCAATGGATGATTGTGAGTATTTAAATTTCCCGCTCCTTCACCTGGCTCAGTGGGTCTGATGGGTTTGGAATATCCCTGAGAGGGGCAGTGAGGGGACGGGGAAACCTGTCGATAAAGATTCAAGAGACAGGAGATTCAGATACGAAGATTCAGTTTACGAAAGTAAACTTTTTATACCTGTTTTTTCGATCTACGATATTTTCATTTTAACACTTTTTTTTTGTAATACTTGATACTGTACTTGAGGAAGGGGGGGGGGGGGGGGGGGCAGGGCAGGATGCAGGAGTATTGACTGCATATTTGTGGGCGAAACGCGGTGGCCAAATTGTCCCACTAACAGCCGCGGTAATGGCGCCAGGAGAGAAAGGGGGAAAAGAGGGTAGTGGGGGAGCGGGAGGGAAAGGTGGGTGGGGGGCAAAATCAGGGAGAAATCAGATTGATCATGAATTAATTAGTGGGTTTGGGGTCTGAAAATGTTGTCACAAGAACGCATCTCGGATTGCATAATGGGACCATAAGGGAAAACCCGATTTACTTAACGGTTCTCAGGAAACCAACCCTGTCATAAGTCAAGGCTCACCTGTATAATTATACAGTAATCCTTGTATTTGGTATAAAATACAAGCCTCATCTCGTCTTCTGGGCGTCTAAAAGCGCTTCACATAATATACTGAAAAAGTGTAGTGACTGTCTATTCTGTGGGTGAAATGCAGCAGCCAAACGCTCACGTCCGTGTCCGAAACAGGTGAACGAGGCCAAAGGGAGAGGTTTCAAATAAACCAGAGTTACCCTCACTGTGGCCCCCCCTCCCCCACCCCCCATGAGCCCAGCCAATCAGAGAGACCCCCTGAGCTTGGCCATTCCGAGAGACCCATAACGAACCCAGCCAATCAGAGAGACCCCCTGAGCCCTGCCAATCAGTGAGCCCCTTCCCGAATCCAACCAATCAGAATGCATATCCTGCGCTCAGCCAATCATCTGGGGCCTCGAGTTTGGCCAATCAGGAAGCCCCCCTCCCCATGCAAGCCAGGCTAATCAGAGAGCCGGGTCCTGTTATGCCTCCTCTCCGCTGACCAATCGGCGCGCGGGCGGGAATTTGAATGGTGCAACGGGAACGAGGCCTGCCGGTTGCCAGGCGACGCTGTAACGCTACTGAGAGGCGGAAGTGAGCAGCGCGGCAGGGAGACAGGCAGGGCTGGGAGACAGGCAGGGCTGAGCTTGCCAGGCAGGGAGGGAGGGAGGGAGGCGAGGGAGGGAGGGAGGGAGGGAGGGAGGGAGGGAGGGAGGGAGGGAGGGAGGGAGGGAGGGAGGGAGGGGAGGGGAGGGAGGGAGGGGAGGGGAGGGAGGGAGGGGAGGGAGGGGAGCGAGGCAGGGAGGGCTGGGGCTGGATGCCAGGCAGTCACTGAGCTGGGAACGAACTGGACACATCTAGTGGGAGGAATACAGAGCCGGTGTCTCAGCCTGAACAAGTGAGCAAGTCAGCGACTGAGACACAGACAGAGAGAGAGAGAGAGAGAGAGAGAGAGAAGGGCAGTGAGGGGTAATGAGATGTCTCAAGCATGGTGTGTCAGTGGGGGGGGGGGGGGGGGGGGGGTCGCTGGGACTGTCCCCCTGTTCGGCTCCTGTTAACCCAGCAATAATAATCATATTGATACTAACACTAATAATCCTTGTGTTTGATATCGCGGTTTATCATGTCATTTAGGCCAGCGGTTCTCGGCCAGTGGTACATGTTCCCCCAGGGGGTACCAAATGGCTTCCAGGGGGTAGAGGTGGGGGGCACATTGATTTATTTCGCTCTTTTATGTAGCGTTTTTTAGCCTCCAAACTGTATATTCAATTGTCATTCCCCTGGTTGTGTGTGCGCTGGTTATTTTGTGATATCAGAAAAGCTTGGGTCATGAAACACAAGTGGAATGAGAGTGGGGGTGGGGGTTGTGTGTGTGTGTGTGTGTGTGTTTGGGTGGGTGGGGGTGGGTACACGATAATGTTGATAATGAAAATGAAAAAGTGGGAACATTACTGAAAAGGGTTGAGTTGAGAAGCCACTGGTCTAGACGCCAAACCCCCCTCCCCTCCCCCCCGGAAAGCGAGCCCCCACCAATCGACGCTGGCTTAAGTAGACAGGGGTGTGCGGAATAAGAAAACTGCCGAAAGTTTTAGCTGGTGAGACTTCAGCAGTTACCTCGACGCACACTCTGGGCCCTCGCGCAACCTGCCCCTCGCACTCTCCGGAATTAGGGTGCGACCCTCCGCGGAGAGAAAGTCCCAATTCCTCTCCCACACCCAGAAATTTCCGTGGGTCGGTGACCTGCAACAGTTCAGATGCTCTGAAGCTCAGTGATAGGTCTTGTGCACATGGCATGGGTGGGTAGGCCTTCAGCCTCTCTGCCCTCTGGTACTCCATCCCATGATCTGTCTCGCTCGCCAACCCCCCCCGCCCCGCCCCCCCCGCACCCCCAAGGCCCTCCTCTTCACCCATGCCTTCAATCACCCTCCTACACCCCCCCTTCCTGATCTCAACCCCAAATGTCTGACTGTCCAGTGCCTTGGACGTCCAGCTGATGTAAGTGTCATTTGTTGTTGTGTCGGACACAGTTCCTTCACATGTGGGTGTTGTATGATACACGACAGGCCCGTGGGAGAACAGAGAGTGGGGGGGGGAGAGGAGTTAAAACTATATCAATGTAATTTTGTTGTCAATGTAACTCTCCAAGTGGCATTTTGTTTGCTGTTGTTGTTGTTAAAACAAGAACCGTCTGAGGTTTAAGGCGGTGTGGAACCAAAATGCAAAATGGGCTGTCGAGTCTCACCCACTAATACACAGTCATTCGATAAATAATAATAATAATCCTTGCATTTGATCTCGCGCTTTTCACATCTTATCGACGTCTCAAAGCGCTTCACAGAAGGTACTGTAAAGTGAAGTGACTGATAGTTTGGGGCGAAATGCGGCAGCCAATATGCACACAGCAGCGTCGCCCCCGCAAACCCCCAACTAATAAATTGGGTCATTTTGAATCCACGGCTGTTTGTGGGGGGCTGGGGGGGACGGACGGACGCTGCTGTGCGCAATCGGCTGCCGCGTTTCGCCCGCAAATACATACAGTCGGTTTACTCAGCAGCGTGTTTGGCGAAGCGCTTGAGACGCCGATAAGACGTGAGAAGGCGCTCTATCGAACGCAAGGATTGTTATTACAGGGGAGAGGACGGCGGCTTTGTTGTCACAGTGCGATGCTGACGGATGGCACGACGGAAGCTGAAGGAGGCCATACAGGCAGCTCAGGAGATGGTGGTGGACGAGGCCGAACAGGGCGATGAGGAGCTGAAGACCTGAAGCAGATATTCGTCAAACAGCGCGTCCTCCTCAGCAAGGACACCCACGGCATCTACAGCGTACAGTTCTCCCCTGACGGCCTGCACCTGGCCGTGGGATTCGGCAACGGAGCAGTTCAGGTACCAAACCCCCCCCCCCCCCCACCCTCTATACACCATTGGCGGGCGGGCGGGCGGGCGAGCCATCGCCTCCTTCAAGACACAACCCCGAGGCCCTCCTCCTCGACCGCGCTTCAGAGCAACCTCCTTCTCCCCCGCCTTGTCTTCCACACACCCTGATTCCTGCCTCCAGCTCAGGTCCAGGAATACTGTCTGTCCAGTCCAGCGCCTTGGGATGTCTTCCCGACATGAAAGGCCCAACACAATTGTAATTTAGCTGTTGTGTATATCCCCCCTCGCTCTTACCCCCAAACCAACTCGTCCATCCCCTCCTCTCTTAGGGCTCCAGGCTGCGCCACATTCTCCGTCCGGCCTAACCCACCCCCACCACCGTTGGAGGTCAGAACTTTAGCCTCTCTGCCCCCATCCCGAACGTACAAGGATATAATAATAGTCCTTGCATTTGATAGAACGCTTTTCGCGTCCTTGAGACGTCTCAAAGCGCTTCACAGAATACACTGTAAAGTGAATTGACTGTTATCTGGGTGGGGGGTGGTGGGGGGGGCGAAAGGCAGCAGCCAATTGCGCACAGTAGCGTCCCCACAAACAGTCGCGGATTGAAATGACCAATTTAAAAAATAAAATAAAAATTTGAGGGATAATTATCAGGGGTGGTGCGGAGGAAGAAAACTTGCCCAAGATTTTCACCCTGCCTGGAATTGAACCCGGGTCTGCCACTTGCAAGGCGAGGGCTCTAACCTCCGCGCTACGAGCAACAATAATAAAATCGGTCATTTTCAACCCGCGGCTGTTTTGTGTGTGTGTGGGGCGGGGGAAGGGGGGGCGGAACGCTGCTGTGCGCAGTTGGCTGCCGCGTTTCGCCCACAAATTTACAGTAAATTCACTTTACAGTACATTCTGCGAGGCGCTTTGAGACACCGTCTCTCCCTCCCTCCCTCCCTCCCCTTACCCCCCCTCACCTTACCCCCCTTCAAAGCTTGTTTCAAGCTTCGCACTGCAACGGTTCAACCCTTTCCCTGGTCTCTCCCCACCTGCCCAGGTTATCAATGCCGGACGGGCCAGCTGTTCTCTGATGTGTCCACCGGGCACCGCATGCGGCAGGCCGTCACCTCGTTGTGCTACCACCCCACCATCAGTAACCTGCTCGTCACGGCCAGCGCAGACGGAAACATCTCCATCTACAACACAGAGAGCAAGAAACGGATAATCAACATCAACGGTTGGTCAGGGCGGAGGGGGGTGGGTCAAGGGGTGGGGGAGGTCAGGGCGTGGGGGGAGTCACGGGGTGGGGGGAGTCACGGGGTGGGGGAATGGGGAGGGTCAGGGCATGGGGGGTGTGGGGGCCAGGGGATGGGGAGTAGAGGGCGTGGGGGAGTGGGGGGGGGGGGGGGGTCAGGGCATGGTGGTGTCAAGGCCATGGGGGGTGGGGGGGGGGGGGTCAGGGGGTGGGCTGGTGGTCAGTGGGTGGGGGTTTAGGGGGTGGTCAGATCATGGGGGCGGGGGGGAGGTCAGGGTGGGTGGGGGTTGTCAGGGCGTGGGGGGGGTGGGTTGGGGGGGGTCAGGGAGTGGGACAGGGTTCAGGTGGTTGGGGGGGGCGGTGTCACTCGCTGAAAGGGGGGCAGACATGCGGGCAGTCAACAACAACAACTCCTATCCCCCCTTACCAACCCCGCCCTCCCCCTCCCTCCTCTCAGCGGGCTCTGGCCTGCTCCACGTCCCCCCCACCCACCCGCCCAACCATTGGCGGGCGAGCCTTCAGCCACTGCCCCCCAACCCGCGGTCCCTCTGTCTCGACCCCCCCCCCTCCCTGGCCTCCTTCAAGTCTCGCCTCAAGACCCTCCTCTTCGATGGACCCCTCGGCGACTCCTTATCCCCCTCCCCCTCTCCCCCCCCCTCCCCCCCCCCAACCCCTGCCCTCATCTCGGGTCTGAAGCAGTCACTGTCCAGCGCCTTGGGACGTCCTCCTGACGTGAAAGCCGCTATACAAGTGTCATGTTGTTGTTGTTGTTTGTGAGTCCTGCAGCTCAGGCTGAGCGCACTTTCCTTGCAAGCCAGAGGGCCCAGGTTCGATTCCCCGGTGGGACGTAAACCTCACGTAAACCTCCACACACGCACAGAGGGACGCACACACGCACACGCCTCCGTTTACCGAGCAATAAGTAGATAGGCAACAATAAAATACATTGTCAAAGACACTTCACAGTAGGATAATAATCCTTGCATTTGATATAGCGCCCTCCACGTCCTCTAGAGGTCTCAAAGCGCCTCACAGAATATAGTGTAAAGTGAATCGACTGCATGTTTCGTGGGTAGAACGTGTCAGTTGTGAATTGGATTGGCCAATTTATTATTGTGTGTTTATAGAGCGCCTTTCATGTCGGGAGGACGTCCCCAGGCACTGAGCAGTCAGGTTGGGACCTGAGCGGGGGGGTGGGGGGGTGGGGGAGGATCAGGGGCAGGGGCGAAGGGAGAAGGAAAGTGGGGAGAGTTAGGAGGGCAGCAGAAGGCACGGTTGAAGATGAAGGTCTTGAGAAGGAGGATAGGGAGGAAGCGAGGAGAAGGGATTGCGGGGTGGGGTTCCAGAGTGTGGGGGGCAGAGAGGCTGAAAGCCCGGCCACCGATGGTAGGGCGGTTCAGGTGGTTCGGGCGGGGGACACGGAGCAGGCCAGAGCCCGGTGAACGGAGGGGACGGGCACAGGCTGATAGGGAGAGACAGCAGGTGAACGGCCTTGAAGGCGAGGACGAGGATCTTGAATTTGATCCTCTGGGGGATGGGGAGCCAGCGACGGGCGAGGGTGGGAGTGACGTGAAGGAGGCACAGGGGGGGAGCGAGGAGTGGAGCAGGAGGGAGAACGGGCGAGTTTCTGTTTGGGGTTCGGGTCGGGTTGAGAGAGGCGCCAACTGAAGATTCTCACTTTCTCCTGTATCACCTCCCCAGAGGACAAGAACGAGATCAACACCATGGATTTCTGCCTGGACGGCAGTGTGTTTGCCACGGCCGGCAAAGACCGTAACATCCGGCTGTACGACAGCAAAACCAACCAGGTGTGAGCAGAGCCCCCACAACAACAACAACACAACTTCTAATAATAATAATAATAATCATCGTTGGGTTTGATACAGTGTTTTTCACGTCTTATCGACGTCTCAAAGCGCTTCACAGGATATGCTGCCAAGTGAGTTGACTATGTATTTGTGGGCGAAACGCGGCAGCCGATTGCGCACAGCAGGTCCCCCCCCCCCACACACACACACACACACAGCCGTGGATTGAAAATGACCAATTTTTATTCTTGTGTTTTTTTGGGAGGGATTATTATTATTATTATTAGGCGCGTGTGTGTGTATGTGTGGTGTGCGAGTGTGGAGTAAAGAAACTTGCCCTGACCTGATCTTGGCTGGATTCGAAACACAGGTCTCACGCTTTGTAAGGCGAGCGTGTGCTCTAGCCACTGAGCCACAGTGAGCTCCACCAAACCCAGGTACTGTTGTACTGTTTAACCCTCCCTGACTCGCTCTCCTCCTCCTCCTCCTGGCAGCTCTTGAAGATCCTGAACGCCCCAAACCTCATGATGAGAGACGAGATGACTGTGTTGAGCGGACACTCGCGTAGAATCTTTGCCTTGCGTTTCCACCCCGACGAATATCATCTGTTTGCCACCGGGGGCTGGGATGACTCCATCAAGGTGGGTGTCGCTCACGAACGAGCGAAAGCACTCACTCACTCTCACGAGCGAAAGCACTCACTCATGAACGAACGAGCGAAAGCACTCACACACTTTTTTTTTGGGGGGGGGGGGGGGGGGTGGGGGGACGGATTATTATTAGGCGTGTGGAGTAAGGAAACGTACCCTGACCAGAGCCCACTGAATGGAGGGGGCGGGCACAGGCTGATAGGGACACAGCAGGTCGGAGAGATAGGCGATGGGCAAGGCCGTGAATGGCCTCGAAAGTGAGGGCGAGGATCTTGAATTCGACCCTCTGGGGAGCCAGCGGAGACGGGCGAGGGTGGGAGAGACGTGGTCGCGGAGGCGCTGCATCAAATGCAAGGATTGTTATTGTTGTTGTTGTTGTTGTTGTGATATTCTCCAGATCTGGGACAAGCGACTAGAGACTGAAGCTCTGAGGGTGATGAACGGACCCCACATCTGCGGGCCCGGCCTCGATCTCCGGGTAAGGAGGCCCCCCCCCCCCAAAAAAAAAACACGGTGGGTTATAAGAGGTCCCGTAGCTCAGGGGTTAGAGCACTCGCCTCGCAAGCGAGAGACCTGGGTTCAATTCCTGGGCGATGAAGGTGGGTGAGTTTCCTTCCTCTCCACACACACACACACACACATGGACCCCAGGGCTGAGCTAGGGGCAGGGGGCAGGGGGGGAGAAAGGTGACCGAAGGTGCAGTCGAAGAGAAAGGTCTTTAGCTGAGATCTGAACCTGGGAAGAGAAGGGGGGGGTGGGGGGGAGAGGCGAAGGGAGTGAGGAAGGCAGTTCCAGAGCCTCAGGGTGTAAGTGGCTGGAGGCATGGCCGACGAGGGTGGAGAGGAGGATTCGGGGGGAGACATGGAGGAGGCCAGACCTGGTGGAGCGAAGGCAACGGGAGCTGGTTCGAGGGGAGAGGAGGTCGGAGAGGTGGAGGGTGGGGGGGGTGTGGGGGGGGGGGGGCGCAGAGGAGTGGAGAGACTTGAAAACAAGGGTGAAGGATCTTGAAACAGAAACGGGGAATTGGGAGGCCGCGATATAAATCCAAGTTATCCTTCTTCCCTCACTCCCTTTCCCCACTTTCTCTCCCCCCTTCCCTCCCTCTTAACTCTCCCCCCCCCCCACTCTTTCTCCTTGATCTTGCCCCCCCACTCCACCTTCCCCTCCTTCTCCCCTCCCTTGCCCTTCCCCCCCCCCCCCCCCCCCCGACTGATATCGTCCTTGATCGGGATGACAGGGGACCAAGATGCTGACGGGTTCCTGGGTGCCCAACAACGCCCTCCAACTCTGGGACTTCCGCAACCTGCAGCTGGAGACAAACCTCCTGTTCCCGGTGGAGTCCGGGCAGAACCAGTACCTCTACGCCGCCCGCTTCTGTAACAACCAGGTGTCCATCGCAGGGGGCAGCGGGACAGCCAGCGCCCACGCCATCAACTACCAGACCAACCAGGTGAGGAGGGAAGGCGAGCTCTCTGCCGCTCGGTGGGTGAACAGCCACTCGCCTTCTAAGCGAGAGAGAGAGAGAGAGGGAGAGGGAGGGAGAGAGAGAGAGAGGGAGAGAGAGAGAGAGAGAGGGAGAGAGAGAGAGAGGGAGAGAGAGAGAACCTGGGTTTCGAATCCGGGCAGGCCGGGTCAGGGCCAAACCTTGGGCACGTTTTCTTACTCCACACACACAACACACACAACACACACACACAACACACACACACCTAATAATAACAATCCCTCCCCCCCAAAAAAAACCATAATGATAAAAATTGGTCATTTCAATCCATGACTGTTCGTGGGGACGCTGCTTTTCACTGTGTTTTTTTTGGGGGGGAGGGATTGTTAGGCGTGTGTGTGTGTGTGTGTACACGTGTGTGTGTGTGTGGAGTAAGGAAACTTGCCCAAGGTTTGGCCCTGACCTGCCTGGATTCCAACGCACTTCTCACATTCTTAAGGCGAGTGTCTCTAACCCCTGAGCCACAGGAGACTCCACCATATCCTTAAAAACGTTCACCATCCCCAAACACTACAGTGAATTGTCATTTGGCTAATTTCCTCTATAGAAGGGGCCGAATGGCCTCCCTTTTGTGCCATAAGATTCCACGAAAGGCGCTGTTTCTCTCTGAGTTACAGTGTCTCACTGTGTGTGTGTCTGTGCGTGTGTGTGTGTGTGTCTCACTGTTATACACTATCTCTCTCTCTCTCTCTCTCCCAGGACCTTGGTGAGATCAGGTTGGGAGGGAGTACGGTGCAGACAGTCGACAGCTGCCTTGGGGGTCACCTGATCGCAGTGGCTGGGGTCGGAGGAAATCTGCACATCGCTGCCCTGATGTGAGGCTGTGGGTGGGGGCGGGAGGGAGGGGAGGGGGGTGGGGAGGGGTCGGTGGCCAGGGCCTCTCACTGTAACGCCAGTTAAATCCCGTTGTCACGGTTGCCAGGTTGTAAATTGCTGACTAAAGACTTGATGTTAAAGGAGTCGATGTTACCAGACACGCAGAGCCAGCCTGTTATTACAGTACACAGCCACGGGAGGGCGCTCGGGACTGACGCTGTTTACTGCAGGATAAGGATAACACACACACACACAGTCAGAGACACACACACACACACACACACAGACAGAGACACACACACGCACACAGTCAGAGACACACACACACAGACACACACACACAGTCAGAGACACACACACACATAGACACACACACACACACACACACACAGTCAGAGACACACACAGTCAGAGACACGCACACAGTCAGAGACACACACACACATAGACACACACACACACACACAGTCAGAGACACACACACAGTCAGAGACACGCACACAGTCAGAGACACACACAGACAGAAACACACACACAGACAGAGACACACACACGCACACAGTCAGAGACACACACACAGACACACACACACACAGTCAGAGACACACACACACATAGACACACACACACACAGTCAGAGACACACACACACACAGACAGAAGTGCACACAGATGCACGCGCACACACACACACAGTCAGAGACACGCACGGTTGGAGACACACCCAAGCAGACACACACGGAGACAGCCACACAGTCCAAGACACACACAGACACACACACAGGCAGACACACACACAGGCAGACACACACACACAAGCCTCTTTACCCAGCAGTCGGTAGGAATCCGGTTGTTAGTGGATTGGGGGGAATCGCTCTGCAGAGAATATGAATTCCTCCCCCAAACGCAACTAGATATAATCCACCACCAGAATTCGGTGGCTCGATCCACGACTGTTTGTGGGGGGGGGGGTGGGGACGCTGCCGTGCGCAATTGGCTGCCGCGTTTCGCCCACAAAATACACAGTTCACTTCTCACTGATGTGATTGTGGGTGGGGGGGGAGAATTAATTCAACACTTTATTTATATACTTAAATTGGAAGTTTACAGGGAATCTTTTGATTGAATCTACAGGCAGGGATTTACAAGATCACCGTGTTTTTTTAGAAAAAAGCATCGAAACAGACAGTTTCAGGCACAGGCAGACGGAAAGACACACACACACACACACACAGGCAACGTTATACACACAGTCACAAAGGCAGGCAG
Organism: Hydrolagus colliei; assembly: GCA_035084275.1. Classification (NCBI taxonomy): domain Eukaryota; kingdom Metazoa; phylum Chordata; class Chondrichthyes; order Chimaeriformes; family Chimaeridae; genus Hydrolagus; species Hydrolagus colliei. Next base: position 4,608,206 of record CM068771.1, on the reverse strand, counting down.
ACAGACAGACACACACACTCACACAGAGACACACTCACACAGTCAGACACATACACAGACAGACAGACACACACCCACACACACACTCAAAGTTATACACACGGTCAAGACACACACAGTCAGAGACACATACACAGACAGACACACAGAGACACAGACAGAGACACACAGACAGAGCTAGCCACCTCCGAGACCTGCCTGAGAGGGTGGTGGGGGAGGGGGTAGTGAAATAATAATAATCATAATAATAAATGTCACCAGCAATCAAACACACACAACCTACAGTAACGGGGGCAATTCTGGAGACTTGGGGGAAGGGGGCAAGTTAAGGGCTGTTCGAGGGTGGTTAGGGGAGGGAGGGAGGGGGGGGGGAGAGGAGGGAGGGGAGGGCAGGTTTGGGGCCTGGGAGGAGAAGGTGCGGTTCGGAGCCCGGGGCTGGAGTATCACAGGGGCTGATCGCTGCCGCTCAGTGCGCGGGCCAGCGAGCGGAAGTGCTCGATCTCGCGGTCCTGCTGGGAGATCAGAGAGACCAGGTCACCGAGCCTCTTGGATGCCGAGGCCCGAGCGGCCCTCAGCTCCTCCACGACCTTTTTCTTGGCTGTGATTTGAACCTCGTAAAACCCAATCTCAGCCTCCTGTCCCCGCGAGAGAGAGAGACAGAGAGAGAGACATAATAATCCTTGCATTCACCACCGCGCCTCGTGGAGCTCCTGTGTGTAGCTCAGTGGTTAGAGCCACTTGCTTTACATGCCTGAGACCTGTGTTCGAATCCGGGCAGGTCAGGGCGAAACCTCGGGCAAGTTTCCTTACTCTACACACACACACACACACACACACACACACACAGAGCCAGACTGACACACACATACACACTGAACCACGCTGACACACACACACACAGTGAGCCAGACTGACACACACACACATACACACGGAACCACGCTGACACACACACACACACACACACAGAGCCAGACTGACACACACACACACACTGATCCAGGCTGACACACACACACACACACACACACAGTGAGCCAGACTGACACACACACACAGTGAGCCAGACTGACACACACACACAGTGAGCCAGGCTGACACACACACACACAGTGAGCCAGGCTGACACACACACACACAGTGAGCCAGGCTGACACACACACACACACACACACAGATACACACAGTGAGCGAGGCTGACACACACACACACACAGTGAGCCAGACTGACACACACACACACACACACACACAGTGAGCGAGGCTGACACACACACACACACTGAGCCAGACTGACACACACACAGACACACAGTGAGCGAGGCTGACACACACACACACACACACAGTGAGCGAGGCTGACACACACACACACTGAGCCAGACTGACACACACACACACACAGTGAGCGAGGCTGACACATACACACACACACACACACACACAGTGAGCCAGACTGACACACACACACACACACACACACAGTGAGCCAGACTGACACACACACACACACACACAGTGAGCCAGACTGACACACACACACACACACACACAGTGAGCCAGACTGACACACACACACACACACACAGTGAGCCAGACTGACACACACACACACACAGTGAGCCAGACTGACACACACACACACACAGTGAGCCAGACTGACACACACACACAGTGAGCGAGGCTGACACACACACACACACACACACACACAGTGAGCCAGACTGACACACACACAGTGAGCGAGGCTGACACACTGTGCACTGTGATACCTGCTGATATTTTCGGAGGGTCAGGCTGCACATATCCCCCAGTAGACCCTGCACTTGGTTCTCCAGCCCCCTCTGTACCTCCCGCTGGCTCATGAGCCCGGCCTCACACCTCACCCTCTCAGCCTTCATCCTGACCCCAGCCTCCCTGGCCCTCTCCAGCTCCAAACGCTTCTCACTCAGCAACACCCGCAGATCCCTCAGAGGAGAGAGAGAGAGAGAGAGAGACTGTGAGAGTGTGTGAGAGAGTGTGTCGGAGAGTGAGAGAGAACGTGTGTGAGAGTGAGAGAATGTGTGTGAGAGAGTGAGAGCGAGTGTGAGAGTGTGGAGAATGTGTGTGAGAGTGAGAGAGAATGTGTGTGAGAGTGAGAGAGAATGTGTGTGAGTGTGAGAGAATGTGTGTGAGTGTGAGAGAATGTGTGTGAGTGAGAGAGTGAGAGCGAGTGTGAGAGTGTGGAGAATGTGTGTGAGAGTGGGAGAGAATGTGTGAGAGAGTGAGAGCGAGTGTGAGAGTGTGGAGAATGTGTGTGAGTGTGAGAGAGACAGAGTGTGTGAGAGTGAGAGAGAATGTGTGTGAGTGTGAGAGAGAGTGAGAGCGAGTGTGAGAGTGAGAGAGAATGTGTGAAGGTGAGAGAATGTGTGAGAGTGAGAAACTGTGAGAGTGTGTGGGAGAATGTGTGTGAGAGTGTGTGTAAGTGAGAGAATGTGTGAGTGAGAGAATGTGAGTGAGAATGTGTGAGAGTGAGAATGTGTGTGAGAGTGAGAATGTGTGTGAGAGTGAGAGAGAATATGTGTGAGTGAGCGTGTGAAAGATTGAGAGTGTGAGTGTGAGAGAATGTGTGTTAGTGTGTGAGAATGTGTGAGTGTGAGAATGAGTGTGTGAGAGAATGTGTGTGTGAGAGAGACCGTGTGTGAGAGTGAGACAGAATGTGTGTGAGGGAGAGAAGGCTGGGCGAGACAGAGAGTGGGGAGAGTGAGAGAAGGCAGGGGAGGGAGAGAGGGGAGGGAGAGGATAGGGGAGCAGAGGGCAGTGGAGGAGACGGGAGGGGAGGAGATGGGAGGGCAGAGATATGGAAGGGAGCAGAGGGCAGGTGAGGGAGAGGATAGTGGAGCAGAGGGCATGGGAGGTGATGAGAGGAGGAGATGGGAGGGGGGGGGGATGGGAGGAGAGGGCAGTCGAGGGAGAGCATAGGGGAGCAGAGGGCAATGGAGTAGAGGGCAGGGCAGAGGAGAGGAGATGAAATGAGATGGGAGAAGAGTAGAGGGGAGGGCTGGGGAGTGTAGATCTTACCTGCGCTGCTGCTCTTTGGCTGTGATCTCCAGCGTCTGGTCACTCAGGACTTGCTCCTTATGCTGTAGAAGGTCGTGGAGAGTCGTCCGCCTTCTCTCCCCCTCCTCCAACCGCTCCCTGCAGGCCTTGACCTTGGCCTTCATGTCAGTCAGGCGATCCCTCAGGTCCCAGGGCGCTCTGCGACGCCCTGATTCCCCAGCTGACCTGCCTGGATTCGAACACAGGTCTCAAGCTTGTAAGGCGAGTGGCTCTAACCACTGAGCTACAGGAGCTCCACAGAGTTCTTGTGATAATCCTTTTTTAAATAATAATTATTATTATTGTTGTTGGTGGTGGGACACTGCTGTGCGCAATTGGCTGCCTGGTTTCGCCCATAGATTAGGCGGTATATTCTGTGAAGCGCTTTGAGACGTGATAAGGGGAGGGAGAGGTCAGGGGAGGGACGTACCATTATTAATTAATTCAGGATTATTAATTCCATCATCATGACTACTGCCACCACAACAACAACAACAACTTGGATTTATATCGCGCCCTCCCTCACCGCAAGCCGGGCGGTGTCTCAGAGCGCTTCACAGTAACGGATCCTGGGTCCGAGCCTGTGCGGGGGTGGGGGGGAGGGAAATGGGTGACCGAAGGCATGGTCGAAGAGAAAGGTCTTCGGGTGAGACCTGAAACTAGGAAGAGATGGGGGCGAAGGGAGTGAGGAAGGGAGTTCCAGAGCCTTGGGACGTAGTGGTTAAAGGCACGACCACCGATGGTGGAGCAGAGGATTCAGGGGAGACCACAACCGGAGGAGCGAAGGCAATGGGTGCTGGTTTGGGGAGAGAGGAGGTCAGAGAGGTGAGGGGGTGCAGAGGAGTGGAGGGATTTGAAGACAAGAGTGAGGATCGTGAAATCGATCCTCTCCGGGACAGGGAGCCAGTGAAGTCTGGCCAAGGACTGGGGTTAAAATACTATTATTGACATACCTCTAAGCCTCACACCACCAGGCCGGGAACCTCTGGAAGTTGAAGGTGTCGCTTGGACTTGCTGATTAAAGGAAAAGAGACATCTCAGATGGAACCTCACTGAGACCAACACATTGGTTTGGCTCATTCGGCAACAAGGAGGGTGGGTTCAATAATAATACTTGCATTTGATATAGCGCTTTTCACATTTTATCGACGTCTCAAAGCGCTTCCCAGAATATGCTGTAAAGTGAAGTGACTGTATATTTTGTGGGCGAAACTCGGCAGCCAATTGCGCACAGCAGCGTCCCCCCCCCCCCACAAACAGTCGGGAATTGAAAATGACCAATTTTTATTATTATGTTTTTTTTTGACGGATTATTATTAGGCGCACGTGTGTGTCTGTGTGTGTGTGTGAGGGGGGGGCTCATTGCAATGTCAGAACTGCCGTCCGTTCAGATGAGACTCAAGACCTTAAACATCTTCACCTTTAAAGTCCTCCACGGCCTCGCCCCACCACACCTCCGCGACCTACTATCCCCTCACCAACCTGCCCGCCCCCTCCCTCCGCTCAGCCAGCTGTGGCCTGCTCCACGTCCCCCGACCCACCCGCCCACCCATTGGCGGGCGAGCCTTCAGCCACTCTGCCCCCCCCAACCTCTGGAACTCCATCCCGCAGTCCCTCCGCCTGGCCCCCTTTCCTGGCCTCCTTCAAGACTCTCCTCAAGACTCTCCTCTTCAATGGACCCATTGGCAACTCCTTCCCCTCCCACCCCCCACACCACCCCCGTCCTCAGCTCGGGTCTAAAGCAGTGACCGTCCATCGCCTTGGGACGTCCTCCTGAGGTGAAAGGCGCTGTACAAGTGTCATTTTGTTGTTGTTGTTTTATTGACTTGAACATGAACCCTGCTCAGGGAGCTGCCCACCCCAGCGTCCAATCCTAGGCCTCCCCCCAGAGGCTCAGCGTTTGCCAACCCCTGGCTCTGGGCTCCCCTGGCGTTGGGGGGCATGGTGAGGGGGGCGGCGGAGTGTGACATGGGCTGCACCACAGCCACCGCCTTCGCCTTCACCACCTTCGTCTCCTTCACCCCCTGCTCGGCCACCATCTCCTGCCGACCAAAACAGAGTCAACCCTCGTGAGACGACAACAACAACAACAACAACAAATAATAATAACAATACAATAATCCTTTGCATTCACATTTTATCGACGTCCCAAAGCGCTTCACGGAATACACTGTAAAGTGAAGTGACTGTATATATTTGTGGGCGAATCGCGGCAGCCAATTGCGCACAGCAGCGTCCCCCCCACAAACAGGCGTGGATTGAAAATGACCAATTTTATTATTGGTGTTTTTTTTGGGAGGGATTATTATCAGGTGTGTGTGTGTGTGTGTGGAGTAAGGAAACTTGCCCAAGGTTTCGCCCTGACCTGCCTGGATTCGAAACTCAGGTCTCAGGCTTGTAAGGCGAGTGGCTCTAACCACTGATTCTGGGAAGTGCTGTGGAGGGAAACAGAACAGCAGCTTGATGCTGTCGTGGAGATCAGTGAGAGAGCCCAAAGAGCCTTTTCCCCCCCCACCCATCAGGAACAGTCAAATTGGAGTCATTTGAGTTTCACTCCAAATAATAATATTAATCCTTGCATTTGATATAGCGGCTTTTCACATCTTATTGACGTCTCAAAGCGCTTCACAGAATAGACTGTCAAGTGAATAGACTGTATATTTGCGGGCGAAAATAACACACATTAAGATATATAGAGAGAGAGAGGTGGGGAGGAGAGGGCGAGGGGAGAGAGAGGAGAAGAGAGAGGGGGGAGAGTAAGAAGAGGAGAGAAATGGGGGGAGAAGGGAGAGGGGGCAGAGAAAGGGGGGAGGGAGAGATGGGAGGGCATAGAGACGGTGGTGGGGGGCAGGGAGAGAGACGGTGGTGGGGGGGCAGGCAGGGAGAGAGGGGGGGTGAAGGGAGAGAGAGACGAGTGGGTGTGCAGAGAGAGAGAGTGGGGGGTGCAGGGAGAGCGAGAGGGGGTGCAGGGAGATGGGGGCAGAGAGCGAGAGGGGGGGCAGGGAGTGAGAGGGGGGGCAGGGAGGGAGAGGGGGGGCAGGGAGCGGGTGCAGGGAGAGAGATGGGGGGGAGCGAGGGTGAGAGAGAGGAGAGAGAGAGGAGTGGGGAGTGGTGGGTGGGGGAGATTTGTGAAACTCACTTGCTCAGCCATTATCAGTCTGATGCACAGCAGTCAATCTCAGTTTAAGTGTCCACCTGTGACTTTTATATACACACACACACACACACAGAGTCACAAACCCCTTTAATCCCCTTAAACTCACTGACAACAGCTGTTCTCCATTTGCCTGTGAACCCTGCGTGGCCAATTCCAACCCAATTAATGAGAACAGGAGAACGAAAGCCAAGAGCTTCCGCAGCTCAGTGGTTAGAGACACTCACTCACTCACTCAGTCATGCCTTCCAAGCGCGAGAGATGGGTTTCGAATCCAGGCAGATCAGGGCGAAACCTCGGGCAAGTTTCCTTACTCCACACACACACACACATACACCCACATACACACACCCACCCACCCACATACACCCACACACACACCCACCTAATAATAATACTATTAATCCGTCCCCCCAAAAAAAACACAACAATAAAATTAGTCATTTTCAATCCACGACTGTTTGTGGGCGGGGGGGGGGGGCGTAGACACTGCTGCGCGCAATTGGCTGCCGCGTTTCGCCCACAAATAGATACGCAGTCACTTCACTGAACGGTACATTCTGTGAAGCGCTTTGAGAATCACGTCTAGAAGACGTGAAAAGTGCCACATCCAATGTAAGGATTATTATTATGATTATTGTGATTATTATCGGGTGTGCGGAGAGAGGAAACTTGCACCAAAGTTTCTCTTGTGTCAGGAATCGAACCCGGGTCTCTCACTTGCGAGGCGAGCGCTCGAACTACCGAGCCTCGGGACTCCACGGTGACGAATTAATAAGATTACACGCCTCACCTCACTAACCCCGGTTAGAGCAAACTGACTGACTGGCGCTCACTGAGCCTCTCTGATGGGCTTGACTGGGAGGCAGATTCTAATGGGTTTATCCAGAGTCACTTTGCTGTAAGCCTCAGAGATGGGATCCATCCAGGCTGCCTCTAGTCTGGTTCCTGAACACGCAGACGAACACACGCACACACACACACTGATACAGACAGACATACACAGAGACACATAGACACATATGCACAGACAGAGAGACACACATACAACAACGCCAACAACAAAATGACATTTATAGAACGCCTTTCGCGTCTGGAGGACATCCTAGACTGTCCCACAGAGACATACACAGTCAGACACACAGACACAGACACGCATATTAATAACAATCCTTGCGTTTGCTACAGTGCTTTTTTCACATCTCAGCGGTGTCTCAAAGCTTCACAAGAATATACTGTGAACTGAAGTGACTGTATATATGTGGGCAAAACACGGCAGCCGATTGCGCACAGCAGCGTCCCCCCCACAAACAGGTGTGGATTGAAATGACCCATTTTATTATTAGTTTTTTTTTGAGGGATTATTATCAGGCGCATGTGTGTGTGTGTGTGTGTGTGTGTGGAGTAAGGAAACTTGCCCAAGGTTCCGCCCTGACCTGCCTGGATTCGAAACACAGCTCTCACGCTTTTAAGGCGAGTGGCTCTAACCACTGAGCTACACACAGAGATAGAGGCAGACTGAGACACCGATGCACAGACCAGGGTGGAAAGGGTTGATTTTATTCACAAATGCAGCCATTCACTTTATATTGACATCCCATTGAGAGATTCAGGATAGATGAACAACAGGTGACAGAGTTGACGGACGGACGGACGTGAATTTCAACAACATTCTGTGTGTGAAGAGAAACAGAGTTAATAGTGCCCAACACAAACACACACAGTCCCTCCACAAACACACACACTCACACACAGCTCCCCCACAAACGTACACACACGCAGCCCTTCCACAAACACACACACATAGTCCCTCCACAAACACACACTCACACACGGCCCTCCCACAAACACATAGACAACCCCCCGACAAACACATACACAGCCCCCAAACATACACACACAGCCCCCAAACACACACACCCAGCCCTCCCCCAACATACGCACACAACGCATTCCCAACATACACAGCCTCCCCCCATTACACACAGCACCCCCCGCAAACACACACATACGCAGCCCCCCACACACCAATCCCAGTCCAACTCCCCTAACACACACACGCAGCACCCCCCCCAACACACATATTCACATCCCCCCCACAACCATATACACAACCAGCCCCACCCAGCCTACTGCACACACACGCTTACTAATAATCCCTCCCAAAAAAAACCCCACAATAATAAAAATTGGTAATTTTCAATCCACGACTGTTTGTGGGGGGGACGCTGCCACGTGTAATTGGCTACCGCGTTTCGCCCGCAAATATATACAGTCACTTCACTTCGCAGTATATTCCGTGAAGCGCTTTGGGACGTCGATGAGATGTGAAGGATTTTTTTTATTACCAAGGGAACTTACCGAGGGATCCCAGTGGGCTTGCTCGGTGTGAGGTTGTAGAGTGGGGAGAGTGGGTGGGTGGGTGGAGGGGGGATTCGATCACAGCTCCCCAGGGGGGTTGTCGCTGTTCAGCCATATTGCCACATAGGTGAAGATCAGCCTCCATTCCACGATGTACCAGACCATGTAGACGGTTTGCAGGAAGCAGAAGACGAGGAAGAGGGAGATGAGGCCGAGGAAGGCCTTGTCCAGGAAGAAGATAATTTTGCACTTGAGGCTCCAGTCTTTGAAGGCCACCTTGGACTGAGCCTCGATGTACTTCCTACTCAGGACCTCCAACTCGTCCACCTCATCATCCACGGTCACGTTTTGTGAGCGTTCCTCCGCCACCTCCCGCTCCATATCAGTTGCGATCACTCCCTCTCCCGCCTCTCCCACTCCCCACAACAACACCTCACCAAACCCACCCCTCTCTCTCTCTCTCTCGCTCTCTTTATCTCTCTCGGTTTTCTCCCCGCCCCCAGGCAGCGGTAAAAAAAACAAGGGGGTGGTGGTGGTGGGTGCGAAGGGTGGTGGGGGTGGGTGGGTGAGTGGGAGAGAACGAAAACACGCACAAGCGATGCCTTTGGTCTCCTTCTGGTTCTGAGACGCAGCTTTCCTCTTTAAAAGTCACCTTCCCATTATCCGCGCTTACCGCTTCGGATAATAAGATTAACCTTAGGCGGGTTTCCTTTACTCCACGCGCGCACCTCTGTTAATCGACTGGCCTATCGCTTTCCAAAGGAGCGATACTCCCTCTCCTCTCCCACCCCCACCCCCACCCCCACCCCCAAAAAAATGTGGTCACTTAATCCACGACGGTTCGTGGGGACGCGCAATTGGCTGCCACGTTTCCCCCACAAAATACAGCCAATCCACTGTACAGTATATTCTGTGATGCGCTTTGTGTTAAGGCGCTATAACAAATGAAAGGATTATTATTAACTCGAAACGCATCCAGTCTCCCATCTGGTGCATCTCAGACTAGTGATAAACAATAATAATCCTTATACTTGTCACATAGGCCCTTGTGTCTGGGGCTAAGTTAACAATCCTTGCATTTGATATAGCGCCATTTCACATCCTCTAGACCAGTGGTTCTCAACCTTTTTCAGTAAGGTAACCCTTGTTAATTTTCAACATTATTGTGTACCTCCACCCAACCACATACACACACACCACCCCCCTCATTCCACTTGCATTTTTTATGATGAAGCTTTTCTTATACTGTATAAGCGCCTTGGGACGTCCTCTCGAGGTGAAAGGCGCTATATAAATGTAAGTTTTGATTGATAACAAAGCAACTAGCACATGCACAACGAGGGGAATAACAATTAATTAAGACAAATAAATTGAGTCCTGTAGCTCGCCTTACAAGCGTGAGACCTGTGTTCGAATCCAGGCAGGTCAGGGTTTAACCTTGGGCAAGTTTCCTTACCCCACGCACACGCCTAATAATAATCCATCCAAAAATAAAAACTCTGATAAATTGGTCATTTCAATCCACGACTGTTTATGGGACACAGCTGTGTGGAATTGGCTGCTGTGTTTCGCCCACAAATATATGGTCAATTCACTTTACAGTGTATTCTATCAAGTATATTTTTATTCTAAGATGTGAAAAGCGCTATATCAAATGCAAGGATTATTACAGTATTACAGTTTTAAGCAGGGCACCTGTGGACTGTGACTTTAAAAGTAGTTCAAGTGGGCGGGGCTATGTGGGGGAAGGGGCGGGGCTATCCGGCGGTGCAGGGCTTGACTGACAGGCGTGGCGGACGGCCGGTGACGCGCTGCTGGCCTGACGCGCAGGCGCACAGCCGGCGGCGGCGCTCCAACCGCCACGGTGGTTTGAATGGGGCCACGTGACGCGCCGCGCGCGGTCGGCGGCCAATCGGAGGCGAAGAGCGCGTTTCAAACTCGGCGCGCGGCGGCGACCGTTAGTGACAGACAGACAGACTGACTGTATATCCCTCACACACACACAGTGACCGGTATTTACACACACAGTGACCGGGAGCCAGAGAGGTCGGGATTTACCCAGAGAAACCGGGATTCCGGTAACGTGGCTACACGGACCGTTCGTGACTGAAGCTCCCAGTGACCGGGAGAGACCGGTGTCAGGTGAGCGCGAAGACCCAGCGGCACCCGGGTGACACAAGAGAGCTTTTTGAAATGCACAGGAGAATAATAATAATAATAATAATATAATAATACTTCTTTGCATTTGATCCAAACGCCTCATCGCCTCACAGGATAATAATAATAACCCTGGCCAAAAAATAATAGTAATAATAGCGCCTTGGGATGTCCTCCTGACGTGAAAGGCGCAATTTTCAGCCTCAGAATATAGAATCATTGCACTTCACAGTGCATTCTGTGAAGTGCTTTGAGACGGCTCAAACATGTGATGAAGTACTGTATCAAGTTAAGGATTATTACAACAACAAAGTTACATTTATAGAGCGCCTTTCACGTCCGGAGTATGCCCCAAGGCGCTGACATTTTGTGTACATGTATTTTGTTGCCGAAAGGTGGCAGCCAATTGTACACAGAAGTGTCCCACAGAGTCGTCGACTGGGTGACCGGATTATTTACAGTATTCTTTGTATTTTATTCAGATACTGTGAGTGTAAAATAGAATAATCTTATTGTGGAGTCCTGTAGCTCAGCGGTTAGAGCATTTGCCTTATAAGGGAGAGACCTGGGTTTGATACCCGGCAGGACAAAACCTTGGACAAGTTTCTTTACTCCACACGACAGCTAATAATCCCTGAAGAAAAAAATAATCAGGTGGGCAAGCAGCGAATTTATACATAGCAACGTCCCCAAAACACTGGTGAAGTGAATGACCAGTTTTATCGGTGGGATTGTCGACCAGGACACTGGTACAAAGTAATTTCTCGTTTCAAACTCTGCGATCTTTAACTTCCACCCAAACAGGCATAGACAGGACCTTGGTTTAAACGTCTCATCTCTCATGGAGTTCCTGTAGCTCAGTGGTTAGAGCGTTTGCATTACAAGCGCAATAAACTGTTTGAATCCAGACAGGTCTGGGCAAAACCTTGACAAGTTTCCTTACTCCGCACGTCCAACAATGATCCCTCAAAAAAAAACACAATAATAAAAATGGTCATTTTGCAATCCACGACTGTTTGTGGGACGCTGATGTGCGCAATTGGCTGCCGCGTTTCACCCACAAATAAACAGTCAATTCACTTTACAGTATATTCAGTGAAGCGCTTTGAGACGTCGATAAGATGTGATACTCAAATGCAATTTTGTTCTTATTGCTTGCCTTTGTATTATAAGACTTGCTTCTTGGACTTTGCTTTAGGTCATCTCTTTCCTTCCCATAATAATAATCCTTACATTTGATAGAGCACTTTTCAAGTCTTCTGGACGTCTCAAAGCGCTGTAAGGGTCGATTTAAATTCATGACCCTGTGGTGAAGTAAGTAGCATACAAATGTAATTGTACAATTAATATTTAAGTTTATTAATTTTAGTTAGTAATAGTTATAAGAAATTAAAAGTATTAATTCCAAAAATGTTTACGTATTTACACATGGCTCACAATGAGTTGATCTAAATTGACCCCAAAAAAGTGTCTGCTGTGAGAGAGATAGAATAGCAAAGTACAATTTTCAATGTCCAGATTAGTCCTCCTTGAACGTCTTTCCTCCCACCTTCAAGGCACAGTCCTTGACTGGTTCCATTCTTATTTGACCCACCGTTTACATTTTGTTTCTTCCAACGGTTTTTCTTCAAACCCCCGCACAGTTTCTCACGGCGTCCCTCAGGGCTCTGTTTTAGGCCCCCTCCTTTTCACCCTTTACACGCTCCCTCTGGGCGACGTCATCCGCAAACATTGGGTAAATTTCCACATGTATGCGGACGACACCCAGTTGTACCTTTCTGCCTCATCCCTCAACCCCCAGACCATCGATGTTCTGACAGCATGTCTGTCCGACATCGAGTCCTGGACGAGGGACAACTTTTTGCAATAGAACGTGAGTAAGACCGAGGCCCTCCTGATTGGCTCAATCCAGTGCCTTCGCACATCGGGCGCTGCCAGCCTCAACATCCAAGGCTGCACTCTCCACCTCACAAAGCCAATCAGGAACCTCGGCATCATGTTCGATCAAAAACTTTCCTTCCAACCCCCACATCCGCGCCTTGACCGGCACCGCTTATTTCCACCTGCGCAATATTGCCAGGCTCCGCAACTATCTCACCCCCCGCGCTGCCGAAACACTCGTGCACGTGTACATCACCTCACGGCTGGACTATGGAAACTCTCTCCTCGTCGGCCTCCCCAGCTCCTCCATTCACAGGCTGCAGGTCATTCAAAACTCTGCAGCCCGTGTACTATCCCGCACCCGCCTCCGCGACCACATAACCCCCACCCTCGCCCGTCTCCACTGGCTCCCCATCCTCTAGAGGATCGAGTTCAAGATCCTCGTCCTCACCTACAAGGCCTTACACGGCCTTGCCCCGCCCTATTTAACCGATCTACTCTCCCCCTACAAGCCCACCCGGACCCTCCGTTCAGCGGGACTTGTCCTGCTCCAAGCCCCCCGCCCGAACCGCCCCACCATCGGAGGCCGGGCCTTCAGTTTCTCCGCTCCCACCCTATGGAATGCCATCCCTCAATCCCTCCGTCTCGTTTCTTCCCTTTCCTCTTTCAAGGCCGGTTTGAAGACTTTCCTCTTCGATCATGCCTTTTGTTCCACCCTGAACTTTTTTACGTCCCCTTCGTGTTTCACCCCCTCCCAAACACTCCCCTCTCAGCTCGGGTCACACGCCTCCTGTGCAGCGCCTTTGGGACGTCCTCCCGACGTGAAAGGCGCTCTATAAATGTAATTTGTTGTTGTTGTTGTAGTCCAAATATAAGTCCATCATAGTCCAAATATATATTTTGTCAAACGGTGTCCAGTTGTTTCTGTACGATTTCCAGTTTGATCTCCATGTCCAAATATACAGGTATTATTGTACTTGTAGAGTTGCTTGTTTTGAATTGTCCGTCCTTCTCTTTGGAGGCTGAAAAACGTGGATTCGAGATCCCAAGCTCCAAATTATCACCATCTTCTTTCTTGAATCGATCTTTATTCAGTTCATTGGGTGACCCTTCACCCATTGTCTTTTGCAAGATGGTTCGTGCAAAAACGAACGTAACACAGCTCCCTCTCCAGCTGCAGTCCGTATCTCCATGAGAAGATCGCTGACATGTGCTGAAGTCCTGTCAGGTGCAATTCAATTGGCTACACGTGTCTCAAACCATCAACATAATTTTAAATATTAATTAATACGTTAATTACAGAATCTTATAGCGCTTCACAGAATATACTGTAAAGTGAATTGGCTGTATATATATGTGTGGGTAAAACGCAACAGCCAATTGCGCACAGCAGCGTCCCACAAACAGTTACGGATTGTAGTGACCAATTTATTATTTTTGTGAAGAAAATCTCATACTTCCCATGGGATTTTTGATGTCCACAATAAGAGAATCTTCCTATTATACAGGGCCCACATTAACGCTGAGCAAAGGAGGCAGCAGAGGGGTTTAAAGATAGAGAGAGGCAGGTTAGAGAGAGAGAGAGATGTTCACAAAGTCCTTCTACCCCCACATTGTTTTGTGTTTGAGAGGGGTGGGGACTGAAGATGGATGGATGAAGGAAGAGAGGAAGGGGCCAGGGGAAGGAACTGACGGATGCAGTTCCACAGCGGCTTTTCACATCTTATCGGCGTCTCAAAGCGCTTCACAGAATATACTGTAAAGTGAATTGACTGTATATTTGTAGGCGAAATGCGGCAGCCAATTGCGTACAGCAGCGTCCCCACTAACAGTCGTGGATTGTAAATGACCGATTTATTATAGTTTCTTTTTGACGGATAGGTATTTGAAAAGGAAAAACGGTACAAGGATATGGGGAAAAAATGGGGTGGGATTGATTTGAGGGCTCTTCCAAAGAGCTGGCACAGACCCTGTGCTGTAATACTCGATTTTATGAATGTAACCCGTGACATACCACCGTTATCTGTCATTGTCAACCCAACTGTTCCACAAGGTGGCGTTCTGACCCAGAGAATCAGTGCAACCAACCATTTTCAAATCTCTTTCATTCCTTCTTCAATGCCTTTCCAGTCATTACTGCTTCTGTTCAGGCAATATGCAAGAATTGTTATTATTCTATCTGTCTAATCTCTTCTCGTCGCACTCTCCAAGCTTGAGATATCTTCTGTGTGACCCTCTGTCCCACCTCTGCTCTCCTCCTAACTCTTCCACCTCTCCTGCTCTCTTTCTCCCCAACCCTCCCCCCCGGCTCGGGTCCCGACCTGACTGTTCAGCGCTTTGGGATGGCCTCCCGACGTGAAAGGTGCTCTATAAATGTAATTTTGTGTTGTTTTGTTTGGTGGCTGAGCTTTCAGCCACCAAAGCCTCACTCTCCGGATCTCCCTCTGCCTCACATCCCCCCCGCCCTCTGCGTTCGAAATCTTTCCAAATATCTTCCTCTTCCGTTGGCTGTGTGATAATTTAAATCAGCATTAAGTTAGAGAGCGATGTATGTAGTTAAGTCAGAAGCAGGGATCTTAAATTTAAATTCAAACAACTTTACGAGTATGAGGGAGGATTTAACTAGAATAGACTGGGGAATTAGATTAAAGGATATGTCAGTAGACCAACAATGGCAAACATTTAAAGGTATATTATATAATAATAATCCTTGCATTTGATATAGCGCTTTTCACGTCTTCTAGACATCTCAAAGCGCTTCACAGAATACAACAATAACAAAATTGCACTTATATAGCGCTTTTCACATTGGAAGGACGTCCCATAAAGTTCCAAGAAGATACTGCCAAGTGAATGGACTGTATATTTGTGGGCAAAATGCGGCAGCCAATTGCTCGCAGCAATGTCTCACAAACAGTCGTGGATTGAAAATGATCAGTTTTTTTTAATTGTGTTTATTTTTGGACACATTATTATTAGGTAGGAAACTTGCCGAAGGATTCGCCCTGATCTGCCTGGATTCAAACATAGGTCTCACGCTTGTAAGGCGAGTACTCTAACCACTGAGCTACAGGACTCCATAGATTTAAGATTAGGAGTCAGCCTTTTTTGAGGAAACACTTTTTCACTCAGCGGGTAGTGAATTTATGGAATTCTCTATCCCAAAAGGCTGTAGATTCTCAGTCCTTGAACATCTCAAGATTGAGATTGATAGATTTCCTGTGGATTAAGGGATATGGGGATAAAGCGGGGCAGGTGTGGTTAGATTAGAAGATCAGCCATGATCTTATTGAATGGCAGGCCAGGCTTGAGGGGCCAAATGGCCTACTACTGTTCCTTATTCTTATTTTCTTATATGAGCAGAAAATGGAAGTCAATTGTCCCAGCAGTGTCCCACACACAGTTGTGGTTTTAAGATTTAGGGATCTCCCTAAAAATCCACGTTGACTGTGGTTCTGGGCATTGTCTTAGTCTTCCCGTCATGAAAGGTACAAACAAAAGGTGTAATGTCACTGAATAAACAAATTTGCACAACCTTAGTTGCCGTACTCCACCCCCCCCCCCCACACACTCACACACAAACACATACACACACACACACTTACATGCACAACTCTGTTTACCCAGCAGTAAGTAGGAACCTGGTTGTTAGTCGATTGGTGGATCACTTTTCGGGGGTAATAGTCCATCCAAAACAATAATCATGTCACTCTATCCACGACTGGTTGTGGGACGTCACTGTACAATTGGCTGCCGGGTTTCGCCCACAAAATACGCAAGTGACTGCACTTTACAGTATATCTGGGAAGCGCTTTGACGTGTCCTGAAGATGGGATAAGGCACTGTGTCAAATGCAAGGATTATTCTAAACATGCTAAGGCGATAACAAATTTGTCACTTCAATCCATAACTGGCAGGATACAGCTGTGTGCAATTGACTGCCGGTTTCACCCACAAATGTACAGTCGACTCACTAACGCATATTCTGTGAAGAGCATGAGCATAACATCAAATGCAAAGATTATTAATAGCATAATTTTCATGTACAGTCGTGCTTTTCACACCTTCTAGGTGTCTCAAAGCGCTTCACAGAATATATACAGCAGCCGATTGTGCACTGCAGTGTGCCATAAGCAGTCATGGATTGAAGTAACTCATTTATTATTGTTTTTGTTTGTGCGATTACTGGAAATTGAACCCAGGTCTCTTTGTTTGCGAGTCGAGTTCTCCAACCACTCAGCATGTGTATGCGCCCTTTCGGTTTTCTATCCATCTAACCATATCCAACTGGCTTCTGAAAGTCTATTTTAAATGTTGACTAAAGGGTTTTTCCTTAGACCACATTTACTTACACTCAAACAAGCACAGACAAATATGTGCACCTCGTACAAATATTTCACCCTGCCTAGAATCAAACCCAGGTTTCTTGCTTGTCAGACCATTGCTTTAATCACTGAGATACTGAGTTTATGATGGTAATACAGTACTGTAATAATAATCCTTGCATTTGATTATTGTAAGCATGGGAGGGGTGGGGGCATGGAGTAAGGAAACTAAGGTTGTGGCATACTTTTACAGTTTTTTAAGTTTATACGGTGAAATTCTAGTTTTATGTGTGCCTTTCATCATGGGGAAGACTTAAGATGATGCCAGGAACCACTATCAAAGGGGGATTTTCAGGGAGATCCCTGAATCTTAACAATCCTTGCACCAGAAACTGCAAGGTCACAAACGACATCTTGACCATTTGCAACCAGGGCTCCCTCTGCCTCCTCGTCCTCCTCGATCTATCCGCCTCCTTTGACACTGTGGACCATGCAATCCTCCACACATGCTCTCCATCTCTCAAAGCCAGTCAGGAATCTGGGCGTCTTGTTTGACCCCGAACTGTCCTTCCTCCCCCAAATCCCCCATAACCGGTACTGCCTTCCACCACAATATTGCCAGACTCCACCACTGGCTCACTCCCCATGCTGCCGAAACATGCGTCCACGCATTCATCACATCAAGGCTCGACTACGGGAACTCTCTCCTCGTCGGCCTTCCCAGCTCCTCCCTGCATAAACTGCAGATTATTCAGAAATCTGCAGCTCGTGTACTCTCCCGTACTAGGCTCCCACATCACTCCCACCCTCTGGGTGCTGCCCTTTCCTACTCTCCTTTCCCCCGGCCCTTTCCTCCCCCCCCCCCCCCACCCCGCTCGGGTCAGCCACCTTTGGGACGTTCAGCGCTTTGGGACGTCCTCCCATCGTGAAAGGCACTCTATAAATGTAACAAAAACAAAATTGGGGAAACTCAGCGGGTCAACATTTCTTTGTAGACCCGAAACGTTGACTCTTTTACCTTTCTACATGGATGCTGCTTGACCTGCTGAGTTTCCCCAGCAACTTTTGTTTTTGTTTCAGATTCCCAGCATCTGTAGTATTTTGTGTTTTGTACTGTACTCTATAAATGTAATTTTGTTGCTGTTTGTATGGCACCTTATCACATCTTTGAGACGTTTCAAAGCGCTTCACAGGATTCGTTGTAAAGCGAATTGACTATATTTTGAGAAGGAAATGTGGTGGCCAATTAATTGCATTAAGTGACCACATTTTGTTTGAGGGATTATTACTTCCCGGAAAGTGATCTGTCAATCAACCAGGTTTCTATGTAATGCTAGGTAAACAGAAGCATGTGGAGCAAGAAAACGTCCCTGAAACATTTGTTCACTATCTTGTTGTTTCTCGAAACCTTGGACAAGTTTCCTTACTCCATACACACACACCTAATAATAATCCCTCCAAAAAAAACCCACGATAATAAAAATTCAATTAACGCTTGTTTGTGGGGGACGCTGCTTACGTAATTGGCTGCCGTGTTTTGCCCACAAATATGCAGTCCATTCACTTTACAGTACTGTATACTGCATTCTGTGAAGCGCTTTGAGACGTCGATAAGATGTTTTTTTTAACTGCCATTGATGTGCTAGATAAGATGTGAAAAGCGCTATATCAAATACAAGGATTATTATTATATAGCGCCTTATAACATCTTAATTGCTATAATGCTGTAGTCACGGGTACAGCAAAACCAAGAATAAATTGGTCACTCAACCACAACTGTTTGTGGGGATGCTGCTGTGGGCAATTAGCTGCCACGTTTCACCCACAAAATAAACAGTTCGCCTTACGGTATATTTTGTGAAGCGCTTTGAGGCGTTGATAAGATGTGAAAAGCGCTATATCAAGTACAAGGATTATTATTATTATCATCAAATGTAAGCATTATTATAAATACAGCAGTGAGTGTTGTATGTCAATGACTCCCTTAATGATTGTACTCTTTCCAGAAGGCAGTTGCTGGTTGCTGCTCCTGACCCCAGTAGCAAAATGGAGAACCTTGTGAGTGACTGATAACTTTTAATTACTGACTGCCTCCTGAAATACCACCTCTACTTGGCAGTCACCGCCCATTCCCTCTGCTGACACCAGGTTGCTTCTCAAACGCTGTGAGCTTCCAGGCACTGTAGGCTCACTCAACCCACCCATCAGTGGTCAGGCCTTCCGTCATTCCGCCCCTACTCTTTTGGAGTCCCTTTGCCTCATCCCCCACTCCGCCCCCTCTATTGCTTCCTTCAAAGTCTATCTAAAGAGCTTCCTCTTTGGGAGTGATATAATAATAATCCTGGTATTTATTATTGCGTCTTATCACGTATCTTTGAGGCGTCTCAGACTTCACAGGATATACTGGAAAGTGAATTGACTCAGTATCTTTTGTGGGCGAAACGCGGCAGCCAGATAATGGTAACCCTTGCATTTGATATAGCGCTTTTCACGTCTTTCATCTCCTTATTTAAGAAAGGACAAACTCACCTTGGAGGGTGCACAGCTTAGATTCACTAGGTTGGTAGCTGGGATGAGAGAGATGAGCTATGAGGATAGATTGAGCAATCTAGGCCTAAATTCTCTTGAATATAGAAGAATTAGAGGTGATCTTATAGAAACCTATAAGATTATTTAGTGGCAAGATAAGAGTAGATAGTGGGAAACTGTTTGCCCTGGTTGAAGAAACTATAACCAGGGGTCAAAGTCTGAAAATTAGGGGTCAGGGATTAAGGGATATGGGGATAAAGTGGCGGCAGGTGGAGTTAGATTAGAAGATCAGCCATGATTTTATTGAATGGCGGGGCAGGCTCGAGGGGCCGAATGGCCTACTGCACCTAATTCTTATGTTCTAGACGTCTCAAAGCGCTTCACAGAATATACAGGAAAGTGAATCGACTGTATATTTGTGGGCGAAACGTGGCAGCCAATTGCGCATAAACAGTTGTGGAATGAAAAGACCAATTTTTTTTGAGGAATTATTATTAGGTGTGTGGAGTAAGGAGGAAACTTGCCAAAGATTTTGGCCTGCCTGGATTCGAACACAGGTCTCACGCTTGGAAGGTGAGTGCTCTAACCACTGAGCTACAGGATTCACAGTAGTGTCCTGTTAGGTTCAGAATTTAGACAATCTGTAACTAGAAAATAGTCAGTCAATACAGTCAAAAACAAGAGGTAGGTAGGTTTAGCAAAAACGATTTATTCAACTACATGCATATAAGTCATCAATTAGTCTCATATGCCCATAGGGTCAGTTGTCTCTAAGGCAGACAAAAGACCTCGTGTCCAGCGTTTTCACATCTTTTATACAGAAAAAGAGATATATCTTGAGAAAGGGGTAGTCCCTTTCTTAAACCAATTACAATACAGTCACATACATATCTTGAAACTGAAAATTACTAGCCCAAACTGCCCTTTTGCCTCCTGCACAATCCGTTAGTTTCAATACATTCGTTATTCTCGCTTATCTCTTCTGTCGTACCCAAGGCCGTGTCTGCGGATCACAACCAAGGGTGCAGTTTTCACAGAAGAGATAATAAACAAAGCTGTTAGGTATGCCCATTATTTTGTTAGGTCAATAATCGAACTAATCTGATTTCGATTATGGCCTTGCTAACGATGTTAGCAAAACAAGTTTCTTGAAAATATAACATAACCATTTTCTCCTCTAACAGTCCCACAAACAATTGTGAATTTAGTGGCTATTTTAAAATTATTTTTTTATGGAAGGAATAATTTGCCCGGAAAAGCAATCCACCAGTTGATTTATAATCCGTTTCCTACTTACTGATAGGTCAAAAGAGACACGTGTGTGTATGTGGAGTAAGTAAATTTGCACAATGTTTCATCCAGGTCAAACCCATGTTCTCTCGCTTTCAAAGCAAGCATCTGAACACTAGTCCTGTAGCTCAGTGGTTAGAACACTCACCTTACAAGCATGAGACCTGTGTTCAAATCCAGAAAGGTCAGGGCGAAACCTTGGGTAAATTTCCTTACTCCAAACGCCTAATAATGATCCCTCCCCCCAAAAAAAACAATAAAATTGGTCATTCCAATCCACGACTGTTTGTGGGATACTGCAATGTGCAGTTGGCTGCCACGTTTCGCCCACAAGTATACTCTCAATTCATTTTACACTGTGATTCACTGAATTCACTGTGAAGCGCTTTGAGACATCTAGAAGACATGAAAAATGCAAGGATTGTTATTATTACTCGGCTTCACGATGATTAATTATCTTTAAAAGCCCTCACCAAGCGCATTTGGCTCATCTTTGGCACGCAGTCTTTTAAAGGTCAAATGTGGTTTATACTTCCTGCATTGTTCACATCTGTAAACTATTCAAAGTCTTGACTGTACCAGCTCGCCTGTGATATAGGCTATATATATCCAAGCCCTGAAACGTGCCTACAAATCCATCCACAGGTCCACCATGGACTTACTTTAATTCTTTATGGAGTCTTGTAGTTCAGTGGTTAGAGCACTCGCCTCATAAACTACAGGTTTGATTCCTGGTTGGGGCGAAATGATGCGTGAAATATATCCTTACTCCGCATGCCTCTGTTTACCTGGCAGTAAGTGGGAGCCTGGTTGTTAATAATAATAATAATAATAATCCTTGCATTTGATATAGAGCTTTTCAGATCTTCTCGAAGTCTCAAAGCGCTTCACAGAATATACTGTAAAGTGAATTGATAGTATATTTGTGGGCGAATCACAGCAGCCAATTGCGCACAACAGCGTCCCATATAGCGTCGTGGATTGAAATGACCAATTTTGAATTATTAGGCATGTGGAGTAAGGAAATTTTCCACAGTTTCACCCTGATCTGCCTGAGTTCGAACACAGTTCTCACGCTTGTAAGGTGAGTGCTCTTAACCACTTGTTAGTTGATTGGAGATAATCTCGCACCCCACCCCCCTCCAAAACAAAATTGGTCATTCAATCCACAACTGTATGTGGGACATTGCTATGTGCAGTTGTCTGCTGTGTTTCACCCATAAAATATAGAGTGAGTCCCCTTTGCAGTATATTCTGTGAAGTGCTTTCAAACAGCTCAACGCCTCAGGCCCTGGCTTGTCACATAACGGCTGAGTCTTATGCTAATAAAACAAGCTCTAGTTGATTTTCCTATATGCCTTTCTGAGTTATAAAGCAATTAGTCTGTGACCTGCTCCACGCCCAAGTCCCTAGGCCCGGCCCGCCCCACCATTAGCGGTCAGACCTTCAGCCTCTCTTCCCCCCTCCCTCTGGAACTCCATCCCAGTCTTTTTGCCTCGTTCCCTTCCTTGCCTCCTTCAAGGCCCGTCTTCGACAGAGCCTTCGGCTACCCTCCTCCTCCTGCCTTACACCCCCTCCTGATCCTAACCCCTGCTGCATGGCTCTAAATCCCTATTGCCCAGCGCCTTGGAATGTCCTCTCGATGTGAAAGGCGCTGTGTAAATGTCATTTGTTAAACGTGCCCAGTGTACAATGGGGTGAGCGGTCAAATAATTAGAATTTGGGCTAAAGTCGCATGTGTGATAAATAATCATTATGATTGGGTTAGGGGGTCAGCCTTTTTGCACTGAGTTGAGGAAAAAAGTCTTCACTCAGAGGGCAGTGAATTGATGGAATTCTCTACCCCAAAGGGCTGTGGATGCTCAGTCCTTGAACATATTCAAGACTGAGATTGATAAATTTCTTATGGATAAAGGAATTAAGGGATATAGGGATAAGGCGGGTGGATGGAGTTAGATTAGAAGATCAGCCATGAACTTATTGAACGGCGGGGCAGGCTGGAGGGGCTGAATGGCCTACTCCTGTTCTTATGATAATAATAAACAATACATAAGGTATTGAGTCTATCACTTCAGGAAGTCGTCGCGAAGCACTTCACAGGATATAGCATGATGTGCGTGATGGGGCTTTCTGAGCAAATGTGGCAACCAATTTGCGCACAGCATTGATTCGCAGACAGCCATGGAGTGAGTGGTTAATTTTGTTTGTGGGATTGTTGGCCAGAACACCTGGAACAGACGCAGGCGGCTCCACAGTTTAATTCTCACAGCCTCTGCCAATGCAACAACATAAACAACTTTGATTTATATAGCGTCCTCACTCCACACCGGAGGGCGTCTCAGAGCGCTTTACAATGACGGATCCTGGGGCTGAGCCAGGGGGAAGGTGGGGGGGAAAAGGTGACTGAAAGCGTGGTCTAACAGAAAGGTCTTTAGCCGAGCCTGAAACTAGGAAGAGGGGGAGTGAGGAAGGGAGTTCCGGAGCTTTGAGGCGTAGTGGCTGAAGGCACGGCTGCCGATGGTGGAGCGGAGGATACGGGGGGGACAAGGAGGAGACCAGAACCGGAGGAGCTAAGACAACGGGTGCTGTTTTGGGGAGAGAGTGGGTCAGAGAGGCAGTGGGGTGCGGAAGAGTAGAGAGGTTTATTGGGCAGGTCACCAGAGCACTGCACTGGAGTGTCAGCAAATACTATACATTCCATGACCCAATGTGGGGTTAGAACCCACAACTTTCTGACTCTAAGGCCAGGGTACAACACTGGGGGACGCTGAGAGAATCAGACGTTAAATCCGAGGTCAAGTCCTGTCCATTCAGGAGCCTGTTAAACTTCCGTGGAGTTATTTGACAAGAGAAGGGAGTTTCTCTCATCTCACTCTCTCTCCTGGTGGTCTGCCCAATAAATCTCCCCTGACTATACAATAAAATTGGTCATTCACTCCACAACTGTTTGTGGGACATCATTATGTCCCACAAAATACACAGTGACTACACCTTAACATTAAATCCGGTGAGACATCTATATCAAATTCAAGGATTATTATTCTTCATACAATAAAAGACCGTTTATCCGGCACCCGATCAACCGTAACTTCCGTATAACTGGCATTGCCAAAAAAAGGTCCGCATTCAATTAACCGGAATTTATCTGGAAAAATGCATTGAAATAAAAAAATATTGCATTTTCGGGCCGAATATCTAGCACGTGCTTTAACTGGCATTGGCCAGGTCCCGATAGTGCCGTATAAACGGCCTTTTACTGATTTATTTACAGTACTATATTTATTATTTGAACATGTGGAAGGAAAACTATCAACTTGACTGCAACCGAAATAAAAACACACAGAACACACCACACAATTGGCAAACGCTAGCTTTGTCTCCTAGTTCTAGGAAAAAATGTCTCGATTTCTCCAATGTCTCTCTCCCCTCTGCAGCCGAGCATTCTAAACTAATTCCTGTCGTTACAGCGTTCGCCCCTGATGGATCGCAAGCTGAATGTGCTTGAGGATGTGGGCGAGGCAAGAAAGGCTTTACCACAGTCACAGCTTCAATCTCGGCTGCCACAGCCTTCAGCAAAGAAAATGAAACGGCTGCTGGAGGAGGACAGCGGTGACCAGAATGACACCGTAAGCTGTGACCTTCTGATCCCGTGTAAATAAGATGTCGCAGTAAACCTTTTCCTTGTCAAATGTGAAGTCTTCTTAGTCGGACATATGCCCTGAGTCCCACTCAGTTTCCAATCAAAACTAACTCGCGACCACATCACTCCCATCCTTGCCCATCTCCATTGGCTCCCCATCCCCCAGAGGATCGAATTCAAGATCCTCGCCCTCACTTTCAAGGCCATTCACGCCCTTGCCCCCGCCTATCTCTCCGACCTGCTGTCTCCCTATCAGCCTGCCTGCCCCCTCCGTTTGGCGGGCTCTGGCCTGCTCCATGTCCCCCGCCCGAACAGCCCCATCACTTTCAGCCTCTCTGCCCCCACACTCAGGAATTCCATCCCGCAATCCCTTCTCCTCTCTTCCTCCCTTTCCTCCTTCAAGGTCTCAAGACCTTCCTCTTCGACTGTGCCTTCTGCTGCCCTCCTAACTCTCCCCCCCTTTCTTAAACTCCTTCCCCCTGCCCCAACCCTGACCCTTCCCCTCCCAAGCTCGGTTCCCGACCTAACTGTTCAGCGCCTTGGGACGTCCTCCCAATATAAAAGGCGCTTTGTAAATGTCATTTTGTTGTTGTTGCACTGAGATTTTTTTACACAAATCATATTGGCTCGAATTCGCCAACTATGCTTGTCGGCATTCCCAGCTCCTCCCTCCATTAGGCTGCAGATCATACAGAACTCTACAGCCCGTTTCGCCCACAAATACTGTAAAGTCAATTCACTTTACAATATATTCTGTAATATTACATGTGACCTCTTGCCACTCCCAAGGGACCAAGTGAAGTACAGGACGAGTGAAGTCATAGAATCATGGAATCTTACGGCACAAAAGGAGGCCATTCGGCCTATCAAGTCTGTGCCGGCTCTTTAAAAGGATCAACTCAATCCCACTCCCCAGCTCTCTCTCTCCCCATAACCTTGCAAACCCGTCCTTCCCAAATAAATGTCTATCTCTCTTTTAAAAGTTGTTATTGAATTGGCTTCCAACAGCCTTTTCAGGCAATGCATTCCAGATTGGAACAACTCGCTGGATGAAAACATTTCTCCTCATCTCCCCTCTGCTTCTTTTTGAAGCTATTTTAAATCTGTGACCACGAGTCACTGATACACCCACCAGTGGAAACAGTTTTTTCCTATCTACGCGGTCGAATCCGCTCATGATGTTAAAAACCTCTATTAGGTCGCCTCTCAACCTTCTTTGTTCCAATGAGAATAAACCTAGCTTCTCTAGCCTTTCACTTGGTTAGAGCAGTCACCTTAGTGATTAGAGCACTCGCCATACAAGCGAAGAGACCTGGGATTGATTCCAGGCAGGGCGAAACCTTGAGAAAGTTTCCTTACTCCACATGCATCTTGCTCAGCTAATCCCTCAAAAAACAAGCAATAATAAATTGGTCATTTCAATTCTATGACTGTTTGTGGGGCACTGCTGTGCGCGATTGGCTGCCGCGCTTCACCCATATGTATGTTTTGCCCGCATATATTTCGACCACAATTCCGAGAAGATTATATCAAATTAAAGGATTCTTATTACAGTGCTTCAACACTGAGAGGGTGCAAACCACCAAATACTTTTTTATTTGGTGGGGGTAATCATGCAAGAGTTAAATTGGTGCTAATTTTAGAGTAAACGTAGAGGATATGAATGAAAGGAAGTGTCTCATCTTTGTAAACTCAAATCAGTACTTGTGTTTTACGATGAATAAAATATTGATATTCAACAAGGCTGTACCAGTCACACGCTGGGCACTCAATTGTTACTAGGCTTTATTGTTTCTGGCAACTAAAAGGTGTTTGTGACTCTGGTTTAGATGCCAACATTGGCAAAGAAACTTCGGAGTAACAATGTGCCTCCAGCCTCGGTCGCTTCAAGCAGTACTGTGTTGGGCAGGTCTAAAGTCTCTGTCAAGGCAGGAGTCAGGAGCCAGTATGGAGGTATGTGTGTATGTATGTGTGTGGGTGTGTATGTGTGTTCAGCGGTTTGAACCTTACCAACGTGCCCGCCCATGTTCAGCTCTGGCTTGCTCCACGACCTCCAACCCACCCGCCCAACCATTGATGTGAGAGCCTTCAGTCATTCTGCCCCCAACCTCTGGAACTCCATCCCAAAGTCCCTCCGCCGTGCCCCCTTCCCTGGCCTCCTTCAAGTCTTGCCTCAAGACTCTCCTCTTCGATGGACCCATCAGCAACTCCTAATGCCCCACTTCCCCCACTCCCCCCACCCATCATCCAGAGGGTCCAATTCATGCCCATCAGCAACTCCTGTCCCGTCCCCCCCGTCGTCCACCCCTGTCCTCAGATCAGGTCTAAAGCAGTAACTGTCCATCGCCTTGGGACGTCCTCCTGACGTGAAAGGCGCTGTACAAATGTCTTTTTTTTTGTTTTGTTTGAGCGGACTTTAGAATGAAAGATTTATTCAGCCTACAAGTAATTCCCGTTCATTGATGTTGAGAATTGCTGTGTGTCTCTTGACCACTCAACTCTTCTGTATTTGCTCAGCTGGGTGTCTTGACACAAGCGGACACCCATCACAGTAGCTTAAAAGCCTCCAAACCAAACTGAGAATCCCAGAGATAGTGTTGGAACTGAATGTGCACCGTTGAACTTTACTCACCCTGTCTCTCCACTTCTGCTTGCCTAATTCTGGAAAATATTCAGCGCAAGAGTCTGCATTTCTGCTAACTATAATAGCCTCGTCTACTAAAACGGCAGAGCTGGCCAAAAAAAACAAGTAATTTTCAATCTACGACTGTTTGTGGGACACTGCTGTGTGCAATTGGCTGCTCACAGATATAGTCAATTCACTTTACAGCATATTCTGTGAAGCACTTTGAGAAGTCTAGAAGATGTGAATAATGCAAGGATTATTATGATATTATTAGAAGGAAAATCCTCAGCTTCCACCTGAACAGGCAGGCGGAAGCTCTGGGTCTAACGTCACTTCCGAAGGACGGCGTCTCTGACATTGCAGTGTGCCCCCCCCCCCCCCCCCCCCCCCCCGCAACCCCCAGCGCTGCATGGGAGGGTCATGTTAGACAATATTGGTATCAAGTGATGACGGGCGGCTTCAACGCACAGTCTTGTGACTCGGAGGCGAGAGTATTACAAACCGAGCAAGGCCGACTTGCTCCCAATGTTTTCTGCCAACGTTGGTAGGCGTGCGATAATTCTAATTGGTGTGACTCCTTTCTTTCATGTCGGGAGGACGTCTTGAAGCGCTTTGCCAACGTATCATGATAATAATCATGATATAATCCTTGCATTTGATATAGCGCTTTTCACATCTTATCAACGTCTCAAAGCGCTTCACAGAATATACTGCAAAGTGAATTGACTATATTTGTGAGCGAAATGTAGTGTCGTGTACTGTAGTAGCTGTGTGTTGTGCAGACGAGCTTTAATGTGCTTGAACTGAGTAAAGAGAGATGCCGGGCGATGTCTTTATCTTTCACTGTGTTCTCTTCCCCCCTCTCTCACACACACACACAGCCCGACCCGCGAATACAATCACTGGGCCAGGAGCCAAGGGGCGAACTATGGCTTCTGCGGCCACAGTAGCAGGAGGACCAAACAGGGGGAGAAGCTCGGCCAGGGTTCTGCAGGTCACTAACTGTGGTGGCTTTCCCGCTGGAGAGTCAGGTGAGTAGTCGGCTTAATATCAGAAGGCTTTACGCATTACGTTTACACAGCGCCTTTCATGTCAGGAGGATGTCTCAAGGCATTGGGTAGTCAGGGATTTACACCCGAGCTGGTGGGGGTTGGGGGGGTTGGTTTGGGATCTGGATGGTTAGAGGGCAGGGAGAGTGGGTGATAGCACGGTCAAAGTGGAAACTCTTTACACGGGACTTGGAAGGAGGGGAGGTGGGTGGATGGGTGGGTGAGGCGGAGGGATTGCAGGATAGAGTTCCAGAGTGTGATGGGCAGAGATGCTGAATGCCTAACCAGCAATGATGGGATGGGAAGCATTGGGGTGGGGGCCTGAAGCAGGCCGGTGTCTGCCGAGCGAAGGGAGCGGGACAGACTGATAAGGGGAGAGGAGGTTGGAGAGGTAAAGGGGGCGAAAGACAGTGGGGGGGCTTTAAAGGTGAGAATAGGGGTTTTGGACTGTGAGGGATGGGGAACCAGTGGAGCCGGATGAAAATGTGGGTGGGGTGGGGTGATTGGTTTGCGGAGCCTGGTGCGAGAGAGGACACAGGCAGCATAGTTTGGAGTAATCTGCAGCTGGTAGAGGGAAGAGGTGGGAAGTCCAGTGTACAGACATTTGGAGGCAGATTCCCTGCTCCCAGGTCTGCCTGTTAATATCTCTTAAGTAAACATGTTATCTAACCTCTTAGGTGTAACAAAGAAACCAACAGCCTCAGCGTCCACAGCTTCATCTACCATCCCTAAAGCAGGTGAGCAGAGTGCCTTTATTGTGGTAGTGGTGTAGATACAAGGAGAATAATAATAATAATCCTTGCATTTGATATCTTCTAGACCAGTGGGACTGGCCTCCTCTTTGTCCCACGAATCCTCCGCTCCACCATCGGCGGCCTTGCCTTCAGCCACTGTGCCCCGAGGCTCTGGAACTCCCTTCCTCACTCCCTTCGCCTCACCCCCCACCCACTTTTGTATTTTCAGGCCTCGGCTAAAGATCTTTCTTTTCGACTGTGCTTTTGATCACCTTCTCCCCCCCCCCCTGCCCCTGGCTCGGCCCCGGCATCCGTTATTGGGAAGCGCTCTGAGACAAATGCATAGATTTTTGAAATCCTCACCTCCCCTCTGTGGGCATCTCTGCACAGCTCCAGCCAAAAAACGTCCCGTTTGGGATCTGAAGGGCCGGCTGACTGACATGGAGGGTACGATGACGGGGTATTTAAGCCGCCTGCAGTCCCTCGAAGTTCACAACACGGAGCTGCAGGAGAACATTGACGTGAAGGAGAAGCAGACAAGTGCCGCAAGCTCACAGATCAAAGAGCTGGAGACTGACTTGCAGTGAGTACAATCTGCCTCTTGATATCAGTCATAATAATAATGATATCGCCCACAAATGTACAGTCAATTCACTTTACGCTATATTCTGTGAAGCACTTTGAGACATCGATAAGATGTGAAAAGCACTCATTATTGTGTACAATTCTGGTCACCACACTTTAGGAAGGATGTTAAGGCATTGGAAAGTGCATGGGAGATTTACAAGGATGGTATCAAGAATGAGGGACTTCAGCTATGAGGAAAGGCTAGAGAGGCTAGGTTTATTTTCATTGGAACAGAGAAGGTTGTGAGGAGACCTAATAGAGGTTTTTAACATCATGAGGGGATTCGACAGAGTAGACAGGGAAAAACTGTTTCCACTGGTGGGCGTGTCAGTGACTCGTGGTCACAGATTTAAAATAGTTTCAAAAAGGGAGATGAGGGGAAATGTTTTCACTCAGCGAGTTGTTGGAATCTGGAATGCGTTGCCTGAAAAGGTGGTGGAGATCGATTCGATAACAGCTTTTAAAAGAGAGATAGACATTTATTTGGGGAGGACGGGTTTGCGAGGTTATAGGGAGAGAGAGAGCTGGGGAGTGGGATTAAATTGCTCTTTTCAAAGAGCTGGCACAGACTCGATGGGCCGAATGGCCTCCTTTTGTGCCGTAAGATTCTATTATTATATTATTATAATCCTCACGTTGGATACAGCGCCTCATCAAGGCTCGGGCGACGTCTCCATGCTCTTCACTGTGAAGCAAATTGACTGCGAGACACTGTGTGCACAACCGGCTGCTGTGTTTCGCCCACATGACCCAGAGTCGATACACTTTGCAGTACAGTATATCCCATGAAGTGCCTTGAGACATCTTTGAAGATGTGATACGGCACTAGACCAAATGCAAGGATTATTATTATCTTGCTCCATTCTTCAGTTGAGCGTTTGCTTATCAATATTTTTTAGTTATATATACATATGGCTGCTGCGTTTCGCCCACAAATATACAGTCGACTTTCCTACGCTCCTTCCCGCTTACCCCTCTACCCTCCCCTTGCCATCTTTCCCCCCCTTATCCCTTCATCCCACTTCAATGACTGTTTGTGGTACACCGCTGTGCGCAATTTGGCTGCCGCGTTTCGCCCACAAATATATAGTCAATTCTCCTATTCTCCTTCATCCTGCCCCAACCCCTCCCCCCCTCCTCTTGTCCCTACCTAACTGCACAGCGCCTTGGGATGTACTCTCGATGTGAAAGGCACTATATAAATGTAAGTTTTGATTGATTGATATATATATAAAATCCTTTTTTTACTTAGCGTCATATCACATCTTCGGGGCGTCTCAAAGCTCTTCACAGAATAAA
Source organism: Hydrolagus colliei (assembly GCA_035084275.1). Classification (NCBI taxonomy): domain Eukaryota; kingdom Metazoa; phylum Chordata; class Chondrichthyes; order Chimaeriformes; family Chimaeridae; genus Hydrolagus; species Hydrolagus colliei. The sequence goes on along the minus strand of CM068771.1, from coordinate 4,577,456 downwards.
GTGAATTAACTAATTTATGGACCAAATGCGGCAGCCAACTGCGCCCAGCAATGTGCCACAAACAATCGTGGATTGAATTGACCAATTTATTTTATTTTGCTAATCGACCAACAACCGGGTTCTTACTTAAACAGTGACATTTGGAGTAAGGAAACTTACCCAACAGTTTGCTTACTCATTGCTGGGAATGTAAAAATGGGAGGCAACTGGCAGTAACTGACAAAAGTAAAGAGTCACATTGTGCAACGTGTGTGTCAACCTGGTACACGTGCTTTTGCTCATAATAATAATAATAATAATACCTCAGTACCTCACCCTAAAAGCCGCTGAAACCCTGGTCTATGCCTTTGTCACCTCTCGGCTGGACTATTCCAATGCCCTCCTCGCCGGTCTGCCCTCCTCCACTATCCACAAAATCCAGCTAATTCAAAACTCTGCCGCCGGCAAACTCACCCACACCCAAGCTTCGCTCCCCCATTACCCCAGTCCTTGCCAGATTTCACTGGCTCCCTGTCCCTGAGAGAATTGACTTCCAAGATCCTCACCCTTGTTTTCAAATCCCTCCACTCCTCTGCACCCCCTACATCTCTAACCTCCTCTCTCCTCAAACCAGCATCCGCTGCCTTCGTCCCACCGGGTCTGGCCTCCTCCATTTCCCCTGAATCCTCTGCTCCACCCTCGGCGGCCGTGTCTTCAGCCACTACGCCCCGAGGCTCTGGAACTCTCTTCCTCACTCCGTTCGCCTCGCCCCCTCTTCCCAGTTTCAGATCCCAGCTGAAGACCTTTTATCTTCGACCATGCCTTTGGTCACCTTTCTACCCCTGCTTCCCCTGGCTCGGTCCCGGGATCATCTATTGTGAAGCCCTCTTTCAAGGCCGGCTTGAAGACTTTCCTCTTCGATCGTGCCTTTTGTTCCACCCCGAACTCTTTTACCTCCGCTTCGTGTTGCACCCCTTCCCAAACACTCCCCTCTCAGCTCGGGTCACACGCCTCCTGTGCAGCGCCTTGGGACGTCCTCCCGATGTGAAAGGCGCTCTATAAATGTAAGTTGTTGTTGTTGTTGTTGTTCCGCCCCTCCTGATCCCAATCCCAGCTCGAGTCCAAATCCTCAGGACGGTCCTTCTGATGTGAAAGGCGCAGTTGTGTAAATGTGTTGTTGTTGTTGTTGTTCAGGACGGTGAAGAAGCAACTGAAGAGAACTCAGAGTGAGCTGCAGGAATGCCAGGACGAGAATTCCAACATCAAGCGAGCGAAGGAGCGATGTGAGAGCGACATGGAGTGTGCCAGGGCGCAGGTCCGGGAGCTGGGCAAGTTCGTCAGTGAGCTGCAAGCCACCAAGCTCACTCTCACCACCATCGTAGACACCAATGAGGTGAAGCACAAACTGGGGCTGGGTGTTAACTGTCAACAGGTTAAATTGATGCAGGGCCATTCACCTTAGAAGCCTCCAATCCCTGAACCACTCAACACTTAGTGACCACTGTTTAACCCATCTTCAAATCGCACCTCAAGACTTTTCTCTGTGACCGTGGCTCCCCTCTCTTTCCAACTCAGCATCAGATTCCACCCCCACCGCTAAGCTCTCACGTGAAAGATCCTGGTCCTCACATTTAAAGCCCTCCACAACCTCACCCCACCCTACATCCATGACCTCCTATCCCCCAACCAACCTGCCTGCCCCCTCCCTCCTCTCAGCAGGCTCAGGCCAGCTCCACGTCCCCTCAATTCAAGCCCATTGGCAACTCCTTCCCCTTGTCCTCAGCTCAGGTCGGAAGCAGTGACTGTCCAGCGCCTTGGGACGTCCTGTTGACGTGAAACGAGCTATAAAAGTGTCATTTTGTTGTTGTACAGCAAGTTGTCGTGTAGATGTGCTGCTGATGTCGGCTTTGTGTTTTGTGACGTTTGTAGTTAAAATGTCCTGTGTCTACTTCTATGTATGTTTGGTTTCAATCGTGTCCTCCCATCTTTCCACGCTCCCGGTATAGTGCAAACTGAAAGCCAGCCAAGAGGAGCTGGCAGACAAGAGCCGGTGTGCGGAGGAGCTGCAGGCACTGGTAACCACACTGCGAGGTGACATAGCAGAGAAGGAGGAAGAGCTACACAGGAAGGAAGTGGAGAGGCGCTGGTTACACAATCTGGTCCAAGAACTCAAGGTATATTTCAGTCCTGTGGCTCAGTCACCCAAGTTATTTATTGATGGTAACAAATAGTCTTGTAGCTCAGTGGATGGAGCACTCAACTCACAACTGAGAGGACCTGGGTTTGATTTCAAAGGCAGATCGAAGCTTTGGGCAAGTTTCCTTACTCCACACACACACGCACGCACACACCCAATAATAATCCCTCCCACCCAATAATAAAATTGGTCATTTCAATCCACGGCTGTTTGTGGGGAACGCTGCTGTGCGCAATTGACTGCCACGTTTCGCCCACAAATATATACAGTCAATTCACTTGACAGGGTATTCTATGAAGCGCTTTGAGACGTCGATAAGATGTGAAAAGCGCTGTATCAAATGCAAGGATTATTATTATTATTTTAACCCCACCCACCTTTGCCTCCATCTCCCTCCTTGCCCTCTTTTCCCCCTTTCTCCTACGGTCGCACTTCCATAACTGTTTGTGGGACGCTGCTGTGCGCAATTTGGCTGATGTGTTTCGCTCACAAATATACAGTCAATTCTCCTACTCTCCTTCATCCTGCCCCAACCTCTCCCCCACGGCTCTTGTTCCCTACCTGACTGTGCAGCGCCTTGGGACGTCCTCTCGACGTGAAAAGCGATATATAAATGTAATGATTGATTGATTGATTGATTATGTCAATACCTAGCCTCAAGCTGTCGCTGAAGCCTAACGTTCTCTCTTTGTGACCGTTTCAGGGCAACATCCGCGTGTTCTGCCGGGTGCGGCCTCTTCTGGACGCGGAGACGGACAAGTGCAAAGACACGAGCCACATTCAGTTCACAGCCAACGACAAGAAAGCAATCATCTTGGCCAAGATGGAAGACGTAAGTTTTTTTTTTCTTTCTCTCTCTGCAAACGATGCGATCTGTCTGATGGATACAAACTTCCACCTTACCCCCGGCCCACATTTACAACAACAACAAAATGACATTTATGCAGCCTCTTTGACGTCAGGAGGACGTCCCAAAGCGCTGAACAGTCAGGTCGGGACCCGAGCAGGTAGGGAAGGGTAGGGGCAGGGGGAAGGAGAGTAGGAAAGTGGGGAGAGTTAGAAGGGGAGCAGAAGGCACGGTCGAAGAGGAAGGTCTTGAGACCGGCCTTGAAGGAGGAAAGGGAGGAAGTGAGGTGAAGGGATTGCGGGATGAAGTTCCACAGTGGGAGCATTTATTCAACGCCTTTCACGTCGGGAGGATGGGAAGAACTGTAGCTCAGTGGTTGGAGCACTCGCCGTACAATAGTCAGACCTCAAGCTCACACATCACACTAACAAATTCGAAGCGTTGTCAATTGTAAATGTAAAGTCATTGGTTTCACAATTATAATTATTTTCATTTCATTAACATTTTTAACTATTTAATGTTTTTTGTTATTACTTACGGATTAAAAACAGACAAAGAAACTATAAAATTTGCGGTAATTTGCGAAATTCAATGTGAAGGGGTGGTGGGTGGGGGTGGGGTAGCAAAACGAAAACTGCTGAATTAGTGCGGGGTGGGGAGGGCACTATTTAAGTTTGGAAGCCACTACCTTAATCCCTCTATACTTTAGAAATCTATCAATCTCAGTCCTGAATATAATAATAATAATCCTTGCATTTGATATAGCGCTTTTCACGTCTTCTAGACGTCTCAAAGCGCTTCACAGAATATACTGTAAAGTGAATTGACTGAATATATTTGTGGGCGAAACGTGGCAGCCAATTGCGCACAGCAGCGTCCCCCACAAACAGTCGGGGATTGAAATGACCAATGTTACAGTTATTTTTTCTTGAAGAATGGTTGAGGAGTCGAGTGATTCTCTGCCCCCCACCCCCCCACACTAACCCACCCCTTGTCCCCTGCCTCTCGTTCTCTCTCTTCCCCCCCCACCCCTCCCAACCATTCAAGGACTGAGCATCCACAGCCTTCTGGGGCAGAGAATTCCCCCAATACAGGGTGGAGGGCAGGGAGGGTGCCTGTGTTGGCTTAAGGTAACTGTCTCAGATGTTTGTATCAACGCTGTGTGCTTTTTGTCTCCCGCTCTCGTATTACAGTCTCGCACAGGCCGTGATCGGAAAGTTGAGTTGAAATACGACTTCAGTTTTGACCACGTTTTCGATCCCAAGGCCAGACAGTCGGAGGTGTTTGAGGAAATCGCTCAGCTTGTCCAGGTAATAACAGCGGGCAGTGAATGCAGACACCTGGCTTGACTTGTCTGTCACAAGCTTCGGATGGACATTCATTCTCAATTCACTTCAAAGCGCTTTACAGAATATAATAATAATCCTTGCATTTGATATAGGGCTTTTCACATCGATGTCTCAAAGCGCTTCACAGAATATACTGCAAAGTGAATTGACTGTGTATTTTACGTGCAAAACGCTGCTGTTTCGAGTTGTGCACAGTCAGTCACGAATTGATTCTATTCTTTTAAATTTTTCTGTGGAAGGAATTATCCTCAGAAAAGCTATCCGCCAATTGACCAGGTTCCTGCATACTGCCAAGTTAACAGAGGAATGTGTGGTTGGGAGCTTCCACAATGATCTAGATGATCCTGTCATCTCTAAACTTGCTCTAGGCATTTGGCCGGATGTTTGAAGCAGCAATGTAAAATTCATATGCTATTCATAAAATCTTGTCACCTCGGTGAACTTTCATTTTTGTGTGGAATTATTTATTCAATAACGCAGACAATTGTTCATTGTTCAAAGCCCTCGGGACACTTCACTGGCTTGCACTCGGATCTATTTCGATTGTGAGACCTGTAGCTCAGTGGTTAGAGCCACTCGCCTTATGGTGTTGAGACCTGTGTTTCGAATCCAGGCAGGTCAGGGCGAAACCTTGGGCAAGTTTCCTTACTCCACACCTCTAATAATAATCCCGTCAAAAAAATAACCTATTCTAAATTGGTCATTTCAATCCACGACTGTTTGTGTGGCACGCTGCCGCGTTTCACCCGCAAATATACACTCAATTCACTTTTCAGTATATTCTGTGAAGCGCTTTGAGACGTCTAGAAGACGTGAAGTGAATATATGTTCCCCAATGCATCAGCAGCATAATAACGAAAGAATATTAACCGGGGCTTGAGACCCCACAATCCTGCTGTCTTGTGGGTGAGAGCGCTACTGCTGTTGTCAGTTTCTTTAAGCGGCAATGTTAAGTTATGTGACTCTGTCTCTTGTTTCTCCGTTGCCCAGTCTGCCTTGGATGGATACAACGTTTGCATATTTGCGTACGGACAGACAGGCAGCGGGAAGACCTACACCATGGAAGGACCCGATGAAATCACGGCTGATACCAATGGAATGATCCCTCGCGCTGTCAATCAAATCTTCCTGAGTGCAGCAAAGATGGAATCCATGGGTTGGACTGTGAGTCACCGAACTGCAACGTAACCTGTTACGGTTCCATTTAACTTTTGCCCCCCAGTTTCACCGTGATTTGATTTGACGGTGAAGTCATGTCATTTAAGCGACAGGTCCTGGGCTTTGATTCCCGGGCAGGGCGAAATGTTGGGCAAGTTTCTTTACTCCGCACGCCACACTTTCACGTCTTAACGACGTCTCAAAGCGCTTTGCAGAATATACTGTAAAGTGAATTGACTGTAGGTTTGTGGGTGAAACGCGGCAGTCAATTGCGCACAGCTGCGTCCCCCACAAACAGTCGTGGATTGAAAATGACCAGTTGTTATTATTGTGTGTTTTTTTGAGGGATTGGACAAGTTTCCTTACTCCATGTGCCTAATAATAACCCTTCAAAAACAATCATAATAAAAATTGGTCATTTGAGTCCACGACTGTTTGTGGGGGACGCTGCTGTGTGCATTTGGCTGCCGCTTTTCACCCACAAACATACAGTCAATTCACTTTACAGTTTATTCTGTGAAGCGCTTTGAGACGTCGATAAAATGTGAAACGGCGCCGTTAATCCAAAACTCAGCAGCGCGTCTCCTCTACCGTTCCAAACTTTGTGACCCCATCCTTGCCTGACTCCATCGGCTCCCCATCATCCAGAGGATCCAATTCAAGCCGATTGGCGACTCCTTCTCCACCCCCGTCCTCAGCTCGGGTCTGAAGCAGTGACTGTCCAGCGCCTTGGGACGTCCTGACGTGAAAGGCGCCATACCAATGTCATTTTGTTGTTGTTGCTGTTGTATCCAAATGCAAGGATTATTATTATTATTAAACTGTCGGCCTCTGGGCGGGTGGGTGCTGTTGGCCGTTTCTTTCAGTTTAATTTCACTGCCAACTTTTTGGAGATCTACAACGAGTCTCTGCGGGACCTGCTGGTGGCCAGGCCAGAGAAGAACACCGAATATGAGATCAAACTGGTCAACTCCACCAGCGAGCAACTCCACGTCACCAACCTCAAGTACGTGCCGGTCAGCACAGAGGCAGAGGTGAGCACCGAGAACCCAGCTGAGCATTTACGCGGACACTTGATGGCGGGTAATCAACCTGGGGAAGGGAAAAGTCAGTGTAGGGTTGGGTGGGGGAGTGTTGTGTGAGGGTGGAAAGAGATGGATTTATTTGGAATGATAGTTCTGTTCTATGTGTCGGGAGCTCCTGTAGCTCAGTGGTTAGAGCACTCACCTTATGAGTGAGGCCTGTGTTCGAATACAGGCAGATCAGGGTGAAACTTTGGACAAGTTTCCTTACTCCACACACACACACACACACACACACACGCCTGATAATAATCCGTCCAAACAAAAACAGAATAATAAAAATGGGTCATTTCATTCCACAACTGTTTGTGAGACGCTGCCGCGTTTCGCCCACAAATATACAGTCAATTCACTTTACAGTATATTCTGTGAAGCGCTTTGAGATGTTGATAAGACGTGAAAAGCGCTATATTATTATTATTATTGGTTGGTATAAAAGTGTAGCTTGTTGTTGTAGCTAAAATCTTAAGCTTGCTGCTGAACGCCCCTCCACTCCCCTCCCCGCAGATCAACAAGCTCTTGAATGTCGCAAAGGCCAATCGCTCGGTGGCCAAAACGGCTGCCAACGACCGCTCGTCCAGGAGTCACAGTGTCTTCCAGCTCCAGATTCAGGGGAGGCACTCACAGAGAGATCTGCAGTGCACATGTGAGTGACGTCGCTAGCTGTTTCCCGTTACTGCAAATCATTCAATTCAATTGTTTGTTCATTTAGTTCTGCTTTGCCAGCGTTTATTTAGGCGGGAAGAAAAAAATAACTATGTAATGAACGGAACTCCAAGCTAATTTCTGAAAGTTAATAATGAAGATTAACTGTGGCCTCGTGGTTAGAGCACTCGCCTTACAACCGTGAGACCTCTGTTCAAATCCAGGCAAGTCAAGGCGAAATCTTGGGCAAGTTTCCTTACTACACACACACGCCTGATAATAATCCGTCCAAAAATAAACACAATAATAAAAAAAGACTGGCCATTTTCTATCCACAACTGTTTGTGGGGGACGCTGCTGTGCGCAATTGGCTGCCGCGTTTCTCCCACAAATATACAGTCAATTCACTTTACAATATATTCTGTGAAGCGCTTTGAGACGTTGATAAGATGTGAAAAGCTCCATATCAAATGCAAAGACTATTATTATTATTAAACAGTCATGGATTCAGACGACTAATTTACTACATCTTTTGTCTTGATGGGATTATCAGGCGTGTGGAGTAAGGAAACTTGCCCACGGTTTCGCCCTGACCTGGACTTGAACCCAGGACTCTTGCTTGTAAGGCGAGTGCTCTAACCGCTGTGCTACAGGACTCCACGATCAAGGGATATGGGGTAATCAGAGTTGAGGTGCAGATCAACCCGAGATCAAACAGAATGCGTCTGACAGAATAACACTATCGAATGCAACACAGAATGTACAGATTGGCTCCAATGCAAGGCTGTGGTTTGGATGCTTTTGGCCCGAGCTTCAAATGAGCAATGCTGATTACAGACACACAATCATGTAGAGTCCTGGTTAGCTCAGCCCTAACCTCGCAAGCGAGAGATCTGGTTCCTTCCTTCCATGTTGTTAGGTGCTTTGGCAAGTTTCCTCACTCCGCACACCACCCTGTGTCTCGAGCATTGAATGGGAACTCGGGTTGTTAGTCGATTGGCAGATCGCTTTCCCGCGGTGTGGTGGGGGGGGAATAATTCCTTCTTGAAAAAAAAAATAGTGCTGAGAAATTGGTCACTTTAATCCACGGCTGTTTGTGGGGGATGCCGCTGTGCGCAACTGGCTGCCGCGTTTCGCCCACAAATATACAGTCAATTCACTTTACAGTATATTTTGTGAAGCGTTTTGAGACGTCGATAAGACGTGAAATGCAAGGATTATTATTATTATTATGCTGTGGTCAATATATTCCTTATCGTCGTTGTTGCTGTTGTTGTTGCCGGTCGTTCTTTCCATTCCTCCCTCCGCAGGCTGCAGATAATCCAGAACTCTGCTGTCCGTGTCTTCTACCGTTCCAAACTCCGTGGCCCCATCCTCGCCCGACTCCATTGTCTCCCCATCACCCAGAGGATCCAATTCAAGATCCTGGTCCTCACATTTAAAACCCTCCACAACCTCGCCCCCCCCCCCACCCTACATCCGTGATCTCCTATCCCCTTACCAACCTGTCTGCCCCCTCAACAGGCTCTGGCCTGCTCCACGTCCCCCGACCCACCCACCCACCCGGGGGCGAGCCTTCAGCCACTCTGCCCCCAGCCTCCGGAACTCCATCCCGCAATGCCTCTGCCTCGCCCCCTGGCCTCCTTCAAGCCTCGCCTCAAGACTCTCCTCTTCGATGGACCCATCGGCAACTCCTTATACTCCACTTCACCCCACCCCCCCTCCCTTATCACTGTCCTCAGTTCGGGTCTGAAGCAGTAACTGTCCAGCGCCTTGGGATGTCCTCCTGGCGTGAAAGGCGCTATACAAGTGTAGTTTTGTTGTTGCTGCTGGGCTGGCCCTGTTTTTACTGTCGAGCCCGTTGTCTCTCGAGCAGCAATCCTCAGCCTGGTGGACCTGGCCGGGAGCGAGCGTCTGGACAAGTCACAGTCGAAGGGGGATCGTCTGCGAGAGGCCCAGGCCATCAACACCAGCCTTTCCTGCCTGGGTCACGTCATCACCTCCCTCTCCAACAAGGTGAACCACCACCACCACAACAACAACAGCAACAAAATTACGTTTATAGTGCGCCTTTCACGTCAGGAGGACGTCCCAAGTCGCTGAACAGGCAGAATGGGACTCGAGCAACGGAGAGGGTCAGGATAGGGGGGGTGGGCGGGGCGGGAGAGAGTTAAGAGGTGAGGGAGAGAGTTGGGGGGGGAGAGAGAGAGAGAGTTAGGAGGGGAGGAAGAGAGTTTGAAGGGAGGGAGAGAGTTGGGAGTGCAGTAGAAGGCATGGTCCTCCCCAGATAAATGTCTAGAAATGTCTTGAAGGAGGAGAGGGAGGGAGCGAGGCGAAGGGACTGTGGGATGACGTTCCAGAGTGTGGGGGCAGAGAGGCTGAAAGCCTGTCCACCGATGATAATCGAAAGGGAAGGTCTTTAGGCAGGTTTGGAGGGAGGGAGGGAGGGAGGGAGGGAGGGAGGGAGGGAGGGAGGGAGGGAGGGAGGGAGGGAGGGAGGGAGGGAGGGAGGGAGGGAGGGAGGGAGGGAGGGAGGGAGGGAGGGAGGGAGGGAGGGAGGGAGGGAGGGAGGGAGGGAGGGAGGGAGGGAGGGAGGGAGGGAGGGAGGGAGGGAGGGAGGGAGGGAGGGAGGGAGGGAGGGAGGGGAAGGGATTGAGTTCCAGAGTTCTGAGTAGCTGAGTGTAATCCTGCGCTGGCACAAGTCTCACAAACCTTATCCTGTGGTTAGGGCGGCTGAATGCACTCAATCATATTGCAAAACAGCCAAGTCAAAACAGCTTGTTCAAGTTAATCAGCACTTCGTACAAGAACGTTAACCGCATCAGATAATCGCAGTTCTCACTAAATTCATTGCATTAAAACCACATTAAAGGTTGATTTTTTTAAGAAAACCATCCATTAAGCCTTTCATTGGTCACCACACTCGATTTCAAGATCCTCACTCTTGATTTCAAATCACTGCACCCTCCCTATCTCTCTAACCTCTCTCCCCAACACAGCACCCATTGCCTTCGCTCCCCTGGGTCTGGCCATCGACTTGTCCCCCTGAATCCTCCGTTTCACCATCGGCAGCCGTGCCTTCAGCCACTACGCCCTGTAGCTCAGGAACTCCCTTCTTCACTCCCTTCGCCCCTCCCCCACCCCACCCACCTCTCTTCCTAGTTTCAGGTCTCAGCTTTCTTTTCAACCGCGCCTTCGGTCACCTTTCTCCCCCTGGCTCGGTCCCGGGATCCGTTATTGTGAAGTGCTCTGAGACGCCGTCCGGCGTGGAGTGAGGGAGGGCGCTATATAAATGTTGATGTCCTCTATTTCCAGGACTCCCACATCCCCTACAGGAACAGCAAACTGACCTATTTACTGCAGAGCAGCCTTGGTGGCAATTCAAAGACGTGAGTTTGATACGTAAATTACGGCGAAACTCTGTGTGAGTGTGTGTGTTTGTATGTGTGTGTACATCGAATAAGTTTTCCTATCCCTACCCACCCTCTTGATCCCAACCTAATGACTGTAAAGCCGACTGTATATTTGTGGGAGAAACGCGGCAGCCAATTGCGCACAGCAGCGTCCCCCACAAATGGTCATGGATTGAAATGACCAATTTTTATCATTATGGTTTTTTGGGGAGGGATTATTATTAGGCGTGTGTGTGTGTGTGTGTGTGTGTCGAGTAAGGAAACTTGCCCAAGGTTTCTCCCTGACCTGCTTGGATTCGAACACAGGTCTCACGCTTGTAAGGTGAGTGGCTCTAACCACTGAGCTACAGGAGCTCCGAATGGAAGGATTGTTATTGTTAAGTGTGTTTTATGGGGCGTGTTTGTGCGCTCTGTGAATTCACTGGGATTTTTCTGTCTCCCCCTAGGTTGATGTTTGTCAACATCTCTCCCTTGGATGAGAATTTCTCCGAGTCCCTGAATTCCCTGCGCTTCGCCAGCAAGGTATGTCTCAACACCCAAATACTTTGCAAAAGACAAATAACATTGGCGGAGTTCCTGTAGCTTCAGTGGTTAGAGCAAGTGAGAGACCTCAAGTTTGAATCCACGACTGTTTGTGGGGATGCTGCTGTGCGCAATTGGTTGCCATGTTTCACCCACAAATACATACAGTCAATTCACTTTATAGTGTATTCTGTGAAGCGCTTTGAGACGTCGATAAAATGTGAAAAGCGTTATATCAAATGCAAGGATTATTATCATTATATATTTTCAAGTCAGGATGTCCCAGGGTGCTGGACAGTCAGAGATCTGCACCCAAGCTGGTGGTCGGGATCAGGAAGGCGGAGGGTAGGGATCTTGAGAGAGGCGAGGAGGGCGGAGGGACGAGGTGGAGTGTAGTCCAGAGGCTGTGGTAGTTGGTGGCGGTGGGGATAATATAGTCAATTCACTTTACTGTATATTCTGTGAAGCGCTTTGAGACGCCGATAAGATGTGAAAAGCGTTATATCAAATGCAAGAATTATTATAGTCTCTGCTCACATACCCCCCCACCCCCCTCTCCTTTCAGGTGAACGAGTGCATCATTGGAACTGCACAGGCCAACCGCAAGTGAAGGGATCTCGAGTGAGTGAGGGAGGGAGGGAGGGAGGGAGGGAGGGAGGGAGGGAGGGAGCGAGCACCACAGAGCCTCCCCCACACTATCTGTGTCCTCCCTGTACACGATGGCTTCAAAATATTTTGATCCTGTGCTGGGGAGTCTGAGCTGTCACCTCTTTTGCTGGTTTCTTTATATCGAGTTAAAAAAAATTGTATGTGTCTTTCCACCAAGTTATTTCCTGAGACTGGTGAGACTGGTTAGTCCTTCAGCACAGTCCCAGTGTGTGTGTGGTTGGACAGCCTGTGTGTGTGTGTGTGTTGGACAGCCTGTGTGTGTGTTGGGACAGTGTCTTTGTGTTTGTTGGACAGATGCAGATCCGTGTGAGTGTTGGCTAGTCTGTGTGTGTGTACAGCCCTGTGTGTGTACAGCCCTGTATGGTGTATGATTGTGTGTCCTCACACCAGGAACCGCTGTGAACCATTTCACCGAGTGTAACTGTCGAATCATGGATCAACTCTGCCCATCTGCCCTCAAGCTGTTTTTCGCAGGGAGGGAGCGATTTTATGGGGTAACAGGATAAATTTTAACAATTTGTATTTACTATTCTGAAAGTCTCCCTTTTCTTTCTGTTAATGCTAAATCGTCAAAAGTTCCTTGTACATTGAATTCTCCTCTGTCCTGTCCCGTCCCTTTGTTAAAGGCGTGTGTGTGAGTGTGCGCGTGCACGAGCAACTCTGAGTGTTGTTGATTGAGCCTGACTGCGAACGCGCCATTTATAACACCCAGCAGTCGGCAGCTTGTTACCCTCGTCTGTTTACTTTGCTCTCTGTATTATGGCCTCAGGAACTTTTTAACATGTAATATTTTGATACTGTATAATGAAATAAAGAATGAAATACTGCAGCAAGCACAGAGCCTGTGCCTCATTCACTCACACACTTACTCACACACATACACACTTAATCTTATTAACTGTCATTTAATCATCCTTACATTTGTGTTTCCTGGCAGGAGTTACAAAGTGCTTCACAGCGTAGCCGCGTTTTGCCCACAAATATAGTCAATTCACTTTACAGTCTATTCTGTGAAGCGCTCTGAGACGCCGATAAGATGTGAAAAGCGTTATATCAAATGCAAGGATTATTATTATTATGCTTTCACGATAATAATGATCCTTGCATTTGATATAGCGCTCCTCACGTCTTCTAGATGTATCAAAGCGCTTTACAGAATATGCTGTAAAGTGAATTGACTGTATATTTGTGGGCGAAACGCGGCAGCCAATTGTGCACAGCAGCGTCCCCACAAACAGTTGTGGATTGAAATGACCAATTTTTATTATTGTTGGGTTTTTTGGGGGACAGATTATTATTAGGCGTGTGTGTGTGGAGCAAGGAAACTTGACCAAGGTTTCACCCTGACCTGCCTGGATTCGAAACACAGGTCTCACGTTTATAAGGCGAGTGCTCTAACCACTGAGCTACAGGACACCAGTGTTCCGAGTGACATGACAGTATTTTATAATAATATAATAATCCTTGCATTGGATATATAGCGCTTTCCACATCTTATCAACGTCTCAAAGCGCGTCACAGAATATGCTATAAAGTGAATTGACTTATATATTTGTGGGTGAATCGCTGCAGCCAACTGCGCGCAGCAGTGTCCCCCACACACAGTCGTGGTTTGAAATGATCAATTTTATTGTTGTGTTTTTTTTTGGAGGGATTATTATTAGGCGTGTGGAGTCAGGAAACTTGTCCAAGGTTTCGCCCTGACCTGCCTGGATTCAACCACAGGTCTCCCCAGCTTGCAAGACAAGTGCTCTAACCACTGAGCCACAGGAGCTCCATTTTGCTGAGTGAGACAGTTCAGTCCTGATGCCATTTCCTTCAGAGGACGATCTGTGGTGTCTGTTGTTCTTCCCCTTTTCCCTGACTTCCCGCCACTTCCTCTTCCTTCATTTCCACGTCCACCACCTTCACCGCCTTCTTCCTCTTCGCTCCTGCGCTCTGCCCGTCCTTGCCGGGGTCGGACTTTCTCTGACTCAGAGCTGGCATCACTACAACAACAACAACAACAACAACGTGACATTTAAACAGCGCCTTTCACGTCGGGAGGACGTCCCAAGGCACTGAACAATCAGGTTGGAACCCCAGCAGGGGGGGAAGGCTCGGGGTAGGGGCGAGGGGATGGAGATTAGGAAGAGATGGGGAGAAAGAGTTAGGAGGGCAGCAGGAGGCACGGTCGAAGAGAAAGGTCTTGAGACCGGCCTTGAAGGAGGAAAGGGAGGAAGCGAGGAGAAGGGATTGGGGGATGGAGTTCCAGAGTGTGGGGGGCAGAGAGGCTGAAAGCCCGGCCACCAATGGTAGGGCGGTTAGGGGGACGTGGAGCAGGCCAGAGACGGAGGAGACGGGCGGCTGATAGGGAGACAAAATCTTTATAGTCAGAGGATTGTAATCCTTGGGTTTGCTACAGCGCCTCATCATGTCGCTGAGGCGTCTCAAAGCGCTTCACAGAATAGACTGTAAAGTGAAGTGACTGTATATATTTGTGGGCAAAACGCAGCAGCCAATTGCGCACAGCAGCGACCGCCCCACACACAGGCGTGGATTGAAATGACCAATTTTTAAAACTATTGTTTTTTTTTGAGAGGACAGATTATTATCAAGCGTGTGTGTGTGTGTGTGTGTGTCTGTATGGAGTAAGGAAACTTGCCCAAGGTTTCACCCTGACCTGCCTGGATTCGAATCACAAGTCTCCCGCTGGTACGGTGAGGGAGTGACTCTAACCACTGAACTACAGGAGCTACAGTCATAACTCACTGTGTGACTTTTTTTAGATCGGATGTCGGTTTAGGGTATGCAGCTAAATCAGGTGAGATTACAATAACAACAACAAAATCACACTGAGAAAAGCGCCTTTCACATCAGGAGGTTAGACCACAGATGTCGCCTCCAGATCACCTGCCAGACCACATCCTAGAGAGGCGCACAACAGTCCTGATACAACAACAACAACAACAAGTTTGATTTATATCGCGCCCTCCACGCCGGACGGCGTCTCGGAGCGCTTCACACTAGCAATCACTGTAAGCGGAGAGGCTGAAGCAGGGGGGAGCAAAGAGAATAACAACAACAACATGACACTTGTCTAGCGCCTTTCACATCAGGAGGACGTCCCAAGGTGCTGGACAGTTAATGCTTCAGACCCCTGCTCGGCCACCCCTTATCTACCTCCCCCCCCCCCCCCCCACCACTGTCCGCAGCTCGGGTCTGAAGCAGTAACTGTCAGCGCCTTGGGACGTCTTCCTGACGTGAAAGGCTCTGTACAGGTGTCATTTTGTTGTTGTCGTTAAAACAACAAGCAACAGGTGGCTGAGTGGGAGGAGATGCTGACAGTGAGGTGAAGAGCAGCGAGTGAGTGACTGAGTGAGTGACTGAGCGAGCAACTGACTAAGCGAGTGACTGAGTGAGTGACGGAGCGAGTGACTAAGACAGTGACCGAGTGAGTGACTGACTGAGTGACGGAGCGAGTGGCTGAGCGAGCGAGTGAGTGACATACCGTCCATGGCTGACCGATCTCTCTCGCTTTGCTGAATCTGCTTCAGTAACTTTCTGCGTTTCTTCCCCGAAAGAGTGATGTTTGCCCGTTTACTGGAGCTGTGATAGGCCAGGGACACCAGATACTGAGCTGGGACACAGCAACACACACACACACAGAGCAAGAGAGAGTGACACACACACACAGACACACACACACACAGAGCAAGAGAAAGTGACACACACACACACACACAGACACAAACACACAGCGAGACACACACATACACACAAGCTGACACACACACAGATTCACACATATGGACACAGACACACACAGACTCACACACACAGGCTGACACGCACAAACACACACATGCACACACATACCCACAGATATACAAAGGCTGACACACACTGAGATACTCACACACACACACACAGGCTGACACACACACACACAGACAAATACATACACACAAGCTGACACACAGAAAGACTCACACGGACAGACTGACTGACACACACACACACACTGACACACACACACACACAGCTTGAGACACACTCACCCAGACACTGCCCCCGCCACCCACCTCACTCCCAACCCCACTGTTTCTCACCTTCTCTTCTTCAGGTGGTGGATTGTGATCAGACCCTCGTCGATCACAGCCCCCACTATCCTGTGCTTGTCTCTCCGAGCCTTGCTCAGGACCCTCCGCCTTTTAAACAGGTTTTTTTGTAACTCCT
Organism: Hydrolagus colliei; assembly: GCA_035084275.1. NCBI lineage: Eukaryota > Metazoa > Chordata > Chondrichthyes > Chimaeriformes > Chimaeridae > Hydrolagus > Hydrolagus colliei. The sequence goes on along the minus strand of CM068771.1, from coordinate 4,561,377 downwards.
GGTGGACGGTGGGGGGGAGGTGGGGGGAGAGGGGGGGGGCAGAGAGAAAACACAATAAATTCTATTGAAATGAAATGACCCAATTTATTACACACAGACTGATACAGACATGGACTGGCACACACACACACACAGAGACACACACACAGAATGACACTGACATAGGTTGACACACGCACACAGACTGACGCATAGACTGACACACATACACAGACAGAGATACACACACAACACACACACAGTTAGTGAGTGAGGTTTAACAACAACAACAAAATCACATCGATAAGAGCGCCATTCACGTCGGGAGGACGTCCCCTGGCGCTGAACAGTTAGGTCGGGACACGAGCGGGGGGAGGGCAGGGGGGATGGAGAGTAGGAAAGGGGGGATGAGTTAGGAGGGCAGCACAAGGCACGGTGGAAGGGGAAGGTCTTGAGACCGGCCTTGCGGGAAGTAAACACACCTTACAAAAAAAATTAGGCATTTTTCCGGATAAATTCCTGTTAATCGAATGCGGACCTTTTTTTTTGCGATGCCGGTTATACGGAAGTTACGGTTGATCGGGTGCCGGATAAACGGGCTTTTACTGTATATACTATGATATATTTACTGACTGAACTGTCCTGCCTGTGTGTACAGTGTGTATATAGTGTATGGAGTATAAGCAGTAAAAGCCCGTTTATCCGGCACCCGATCAACCGCAACTTCCGTTTAACCAGAATTGCGCAAAAAAGTCCACATTCGATTAACCGGAATTTATCCGGGAAAATGCATTACATTTTTTTCTAAGCTATGTGTATAGATGTATATACTGTACAGTGTGTACAGTGTATACAGTGTACTGTATATAGTGTGTGGTATACAGTGTATATAGTGTACAGTATATGGTGATAATGATATACTTACTGACTATCCTGTATATAGTGTATAGTGTGTGTGTACAGTGTATAGTAGGGTGCATCAAACGCCGCTTCCATCAGATTTTCTTCTGTCCCGAGTCTAAAAAGTTTCCATTTGTATAGAAAACACCACCAGTAAAATCTTAGGTAATCTGAAGCTGGTTTAGGTGGGCCACCGTGCACTTGAAATGTTTAACTGCAAGGTTGCCGAATGTGGCAGGTTTGCAACTCAAATATTCAAACGTCCGGTGGCCCACATAAACAAATGTAAATTTTGCTGAAATTTTGCAGAAGTTATTTTTTTACAAAATAGAAAATATTTAATCTAGGGACAAGTCAAAAACAAACACTTTTAAGAATCATGGGGCTTTTGATGCACCCAAGTGTACAGTGTATGGTGTGTGTACAGTGTACATAGTGTACAGTGAATATAGTGTACAGTGTATATAGTGTACAGTGAATATAGTGTACAGTGTATATAGTGTACAGTGAATATAGTGTACGGTGTGTATAGTGTACAGTGTATATAGTGTACAGTGTGTATAGTGTACAGTGTATATAGTGTACAGTGTATGGTGATAATGATATATTTACTGACTATCCTGTATATAGTGTAGTGTATATAGTGTACAGTGTATGGTGTGTGTACAATGTGTATAGTGTACAGTGTGTATAGTGTACAGTGTATATAGTGTACAGTGTACGGTGTGTGTACAGTGTATATAGTGTACAGTGTGTATAGTGTACAGTGTGTATAGTGTACAGTGTATGGTGTGTGTACAGTGTATATAGTGTATAGTGTGTATAGTGTACAGTGTATATAGTGTAGTGTATGGTGTGTGTACAGTGTATATAGTGTACAGTGTGTATAGTGTACAGTGTATGGTGTATGTACAGTGTGTATAGTGTACAGTGTGTATAGTGTACAGTGTATGGTGTGTGTACAGTGTATGGTGTGTGTACAGTGTGTACAGTGTGTATAGTGTACAGTGTGTATAGTGTACAGTGTATATAGTGTGCAGTGTATGGTGTGTGTACAGTGTATATAGTGTACAGTGTGTATAGTGTACAGTGTGTATAGTGTACAGTGTGTATAGTGTACAGTGTATGGTGTATGTACAGTGTGTAGTGTACAGTGTGTATAGTGTACAGTGTGTATAGTGTACAGTGTATGGTGTATGTACAGTGTGTATAGTGTACAGTGTATGGTGTGTGTACAGTGTATATAGTGTAAAGTATATGGTGATAATGATATATTTACTGACTATCCTGTATATAGTGTGTAGTGTGTGTGTATAGTGTACAGTGTATATAGTGTACAGTGTGTGGTGTGTGTACAATGTAAATACACTGTGTATACTGTACAGTGTATATAGTGTAGTGTATGGTGTGTGTACAGTGTATATAGTGTACAGTGTGTATAGTGTGTAGTGTACAGTGTATATAGTGTACAGTGTATGGTGTGTGTACAGTGTATATAGTGTACAGTGTATGGTGTGTGTACAGTGTATATAGTGTACAGTGTATATAGTGTACAGTGTATATAGTGTAGTGTATATAGTGTAAAGTGTGTATAGTGTACAGTGTATACTGTGTGTACAGTGTACAGTGACCTCTGTACGGTGTATGGTGTGTACAGTGTGTAGTGACCGGTGTACAGTGTATGGTGTGTGTACAGTGTGTAGTGACCTGTGTACAGTGTATAGTGTGTAGTGACCTGTGTACAGTGTATGGTGTGTGTACAGTGTGTAGTGACCTGTGTACAGTGTATAGTGTGTAGTGACCTGTGTACAGTGTATGGTGTGTAGTGACCTGTGTACAGTGTGTGTACAGTGTGTAGTGACCTGTATACAGTGTATGGTGTGTAGTGACCTGTGTACAGTGTGTGTACAGTGTGTAGTGACCTGTGTACAGTGTACAGTGTGTAGTGACCTGTGTACAGTGTGTGTACAGTGTGTAGTGACCTGTGTACAGTGTACAGTGTGTAGTGACCCGTGTACAGTGTGTGTACAGTGTGTAGTGACCTGTGTACAGTGTATGATGTGTAGTGACCTGTGTACAGTGTATGGTGTGTGTACAGTGTGTAGTGACCTGTGTACAGTGTATGATGTGTAGTGACCTGTGTACAGTGTATGGTGTGTGTACAGTGTGTAGTGACCTGTGTACAGTGTATGATGTGTAGTGACCTGTGTACAGTGTATGGTGTGTGTACAGTGTGTAGTGACCTGTGTACAGTGTATGATGTGTAGTGACCTGTGTACAGTGTATGGTGTGTGTAGTGTGTAGTGACCTGTGTACAGTGTGTGGTGACCTGTGTACAGTGTACAGTGTGTGGTGACCTGTTTACAGTGTACAGTGTGTGGTGACCTGTGTACAGTGTGTAGTGACCTGTGTACAGTGTATGGTGTGTGTACAGTGTGTAGTGACCTGTGTACAGTGTATGGTGTGTGTACAGTGTGTAGTGACCTGTGTACAGTGTATGGTGTGTGTACAGTGTGTAGTGACCTGTGTACAGTGTATGGTGTGTGTACAGTGTGTAGTGACCTGTGTACAGTGTATGGTGTGTGTACAGTGTGTAGTGACCTGTGTACAGTGTGTGGTGACCTGTGTACAGTGTACAGTGTGTAGTGACCTGTGTACAGTGTACGGTGTGTGTACAGTGTACAGTGTGTAGTGACCTGTGTACAGTGTACAGTGTGTGTATTTACTGACTGTCCGGGGACGGTTGATTTTCCCTCCTGGCGCCATCTTCCCTCAAACACGTGGCTGAAGCAAGAAGTTCGGCCCGGCCCGCCCCCTCCCGCCCTCCTCACTCTGATTGGCTCCACTTACGGCCCGGCCCGCCCCCTCCAGACTCCTCACTCTGATTGGCTCCACTTACGGCCCGGCCCGCCCCCTCCAGACTCCTCACTCTGATTGGCTCCGAGCGGAGTCACTCACTCACCTACTCACAGCTCGTCTCACACACACACGTGTGATGTACACTGCTCTTCCACTCTCCCCGCCCCATCTCTCCCCCTGACTCCTCCCCCCTCCTGACTCCTCCCCCTCCCTCCGCCTGACTCCTCCCCCCCTCCCTCTGACTCCTCCCCCCCTCCCTCTGACTCCTCCCCTGACTCCCTCTCACTCCTGTATCTCAGTGGGTTAGAGCCACTCGCCTTGCAATTGTGAGACCTGTGTTCGAATCCAGGCAGGTCAGGGCGAAACCTTGGACACGTTTCCTTACTCCACACACACACCCCCACACACACACGCGCCCAATAATAATCCCTCTCCCCCCCAAAAAAAACACAATAATAAAAAAAGATTGATCACTTCAATCCACGGCTGTTTGCGGGGGGGACGCTGCTGTGCGCAATTAGCTGCCGCGTTTCTCCCACACAAAATATATACGGTCGATTCACTTTAGGACGTCCCAAGGCGCTGAACAATCAGGTCGGGACCTGAGCGGGGTGGGGGGAGGGTAGGGGTGGAGGGGAAGGAGAGGAGGAGAGGTGGGAGAGTTAGGAGGGCAGCAGAAGGCACGATCGAAGAGGAAGGTCTGGAGACCGGCTTTGAAGGAGGAAAGGGAGGAGGCGAGGGCGGAGGGGCTGCGGGATGGAGTTCCAGAGTGTGGGGGGGGGCAGAGAGAGAGGCTGAAAGCCCGGCCACTGATGGTTGGGCAGGTCGGGCGGGGGACATGGAGGAGGCCAGAGCCCGGTGAGCGGAGGGGATGGGCACAGGCTGATAGGGAGACAGCAGGTCGGAGAGATAGACGATGGGGGGGCAAGGCCGTGAATGGCCTTGAAAGTGAGGACGAGGATCTTGAATCCGATCCTATGGGCGGACGGGCACTCGTCTTACAAGCGCGAGCCCTGTGTTCGAATCCAGGTCCGATCAAGGGGCGAAAACTTGGGACAAGTTCCCTTACTCCACACACACAAACACAAACACACACACACACACACACGCGCAGAGCGAGTAATAATCCCTCCAAAAATAAACACCGTGACAATGCGGGAGTTCCCATAGTCGAGCCCTCAGCTGTGACCTGTGTGGGGGGGGGTGCAGTGGCCTGCCGTGGGAGGCCTGGTTCCGCTGAGATTTTCCAGTGATTTCTTCCTTTCTCAGGAAAGTCTGTTGACTGCTGGAGAACCGACTCGACAAGCAACCACATCCAGCCGCTGAAGTCTCGTGACCATCGATATCGAACGATACCCTCACCGCTCCGATCTCAAAATCCGATCCAGGCAGCCAGCCAGCGATCGCAGCGATAATGGTCCTTTGCGTTCGACCGAGCTCTTTCCACATCTCACCGGTGTCTCTTAGCGCCTTTCGTGGAATAGGCTCTCAAAGCGAGTCGACCATATATATCTTGCGGGCGAAACGCGGCAGCCGATTGCGTGCGGCGGCGTTCCCCCACACACAGCCGTGCGTGGGTTGAAAATGGCCAATTGTTATTATTGTGCGTTTTTTTTAGGAGGGATTATTATTAGGCGCGCGTGTGTGTGTGTGTGTGTGTGTGTGCGTGCGTGTGTTTGGAACTGGCCCAAGCCAAAAAGCACACCCACTCATTCATCCGTCAGGCAACGATTGCGAAAGACTTCAACAATTGTGGTGAAGTTTTTTGTTCTTGCAAAGGAGCCAGTAATAAACACGTCCCTCTCCCTCCTCCCCCCCATCTCCATCTTCCCCTTCCCCCCCTCTCTCTCTCTCTCTCTCTCTCTCTCCACCCTCCCTGAACTTAGTCGAGTTCTCTCTGCCGGTGTAGGATGTGGTGTGTGTTTGCGCTGTCAATGCTGCTGACTGCTCGGGAGGCAACTACAGGTACAGAGATGAGGGAGGTGCTGGGGGTGGTGGGGGGAGTGTGAGGTGTGAGAGAGAGAGAGAGAGACTGCTCTATCTGTCTGTGACTGTGTCTCTCTACGTATGTGTGTGTGTGTGTGTGTGTCCCCGTCTGTCTGTCTGTCTGTCCGTGTGTGTGTGTGTGTGTGTGTGTCAGACTGTCTGTTAAACAACTAAAAACTAATAGTGAGAGTGACGTGACAGTCAGCCCTGGCCACACAGCCCGGGGTCTGATGTCACCCCACTGATGGCACTCTCCTGGCCTCTGCGTGTGCGTTTTGGCTGCCGTCCTGGCCCGAGCCTCCCCCACCGCCCTAAATGTCTCTCTTCCCACCCCCTTCCATGTCTCTCTCTCTCTCTCTCACTCACCCACCCCCCTCTATCCACTACTCTAACTCTGTCCTATCCTCCCCTCTAGGCTATACCTTCCACCACACCCTCCCCACCCCAACCAACGTGGTGGAGGGGTGGCCATCATCTCCAATGCTTCCCTTGGTCTCTCCCCCTACTCCTCCGTCTGTTTCCCCTCCTTCGAGCACCTCACACTCCACCATCCTTCTCTTTCCTTAAAAAGCCTTCTACTCTATCGTCCTCCAAGACCCCCTGGCTCCTTCCTCCCCGATATCTCCACTCTCCTCTCCTCCCTGTCCCTCAGCTCTGAACGTCTGCTCATCGTGGGCGACTTCAACCTTCACCTAAACTCCCCCCTGCACCACCTCCTCCGACTTCACTGCCCTCCTCTCCTCCCCAACCCTCACCCTCCACGTTGACCCCCCCCTGACCCACAACCGTGGCCACTCTCTCGACCCCATCATCACCCACGGCCCGGACATTTCCGACCTCAGCATCTCGGACAAGGCCGTCTCGGGCCACCTTCTTGTCTCCTTCTCCTCCCCGAACCTGTGCGCAACCTTGGCGTCAGATTCGAATCACAACTGTCCTTCCTCCCCCACATCCGATCCCTCACCAGCACCGCCTTCTACCACCTCCGGCGGATCGCCCGTCTCCGGCAATACCTCAACCCCAAAAGCCACCGAAACCCTGGTCACCTCTCGGCTGGACTATTGCAACGCCCGTCTCCCCTCCACCACAACCCACAAAATCCAGCTAATTCAAAACTCTGCCGCCGGCATACTCACCCACACCCAAGCTTCGCTCCCCCATTACCCCAGCCCTTGCCAAACTTCACTGGCTCCCTGTCCCCGAGAGGAGGGCGCTATGTAAGTTGAAGTTGTTGTTGTTATCTCTGTCTGTCTGTGTGGGTCTGTCTGTATGTGGATGTGTCTGTCTGTCTGTGTGTACCTGCCTGTCTCTCTCGCTGTGTGTGTCTTTCTTTCTCTGACTGTGTAACTGTGTGTGTGTGTGTGTCACTGTTTGTTGCTGTGTGTGTGTCTCTCTCTGTGTCACTCTTTCTGTGTAACTGTGTGTGCGACTATTTATTGCTGTTTGTGTGCGTGTGTGTGTGACTCTCTCTCCGTCTCTGTGTGTGTGTCTCTCTGTCTCTGTGTGTGTGTTTCCCCCCCTCTCTTTATCCTTGTCCGCCAGGCCTCACCCCCAACTACCTCAGCCGGTCGATCACTCGGACGTTAATTGTCCAAGCAGCCTCGTCGAAAGCTGGCCATCTAAAGGCCAGGGTTGTAGGGAGGGAGACCTTGAGATGGCTCTCTTGCTACTCACTTGGCGATTTCCCCAAAAGCCTTGTCTAGTTCTACATCCTTTCTAACCTGAAGAGCATCCTCCACAACGCTCGTGGAGCTGCGCGTATTAGTTTCTGACTAATCATTGGCCTGGTGCTAGTCTGGCTAATATTGACAAAGTCCAACTCTCTTATTCTGCTTCATGTATGAATTGAACCGTTACTCCCCAATATCCTCCCGAGCGGATACTCTACATTCCTTTGCGCCTGTGTTAATTGAGGTGTCCCTCTCTACACCTCGAGCTCGCTCCCCTTTCAATTGGTGTCCGATTAGAACTAACTGGAATTCATTTTTAATACTGTATCTCCATATCCCAAACCCCCTTTTCTCCCCCCTCCTCCTCCCTGACCTTACCCCACCCCACCTTTCCCTCCCTCTCCCCCACGCCCCCTTGCCCTCTCTCTCTCTCTCTCTCTCTCTGTATGACTGCTCTGCCTTTCCCCGCCCCGCAAAGATTGAGTCTTTTCAATTCCACAGCTGTTTGTGTGTGTGGGGGTGGGGGGGGGGGGGGGGGGGACGCTGCTGTGCGCAATTGGCCTTTCGTCCACAAATGTACAGTCACTTTGCTTTACGGACCATTCTGTGAAGGGCTTTGAGACGTTGATAAGATGTGAGAAGCGTGATATCAAACGCAAGGATTATTTTTTGTTATGATGAATTTGTTGTTGTTGTTGTTTGTTTGTTTGTTCCCAGCGAGAGGAGCAGTGACGGAGGAGGTGGAGCTGTGGGGGAGGCTGAGCGGCTCTGTCCTCTTGCCCGGGCTGGGGTCTCGGCGGAGGGCGGGGATGGCAGCCAACTCCGTGATCCAGTGGGAATTCCTGCCCCCGGGCGGGTCGGAGGGGGATCACCAGTCTCTGCTTGTGTGTTACCCCGGCCACAGCCCCCAGTTTGTGTCTGGGCGAGACGGGGGCCGGAGGATGCTTTACGATCCTCAGTGTGGCTCCCTCCTCCTCCAAAACCTCAGCCGCCATGACCGGGGGCTGTATGAGCTCCACTCCAACCTGACCCTCTCCGCAATCTACCGTTTGAGGCTGCTCCGTGAGTATTTCCCTCCCTCCCTCCCTCCCTCCGAAACCTTCATCCACGCCTTCATTACATCCCGGCTCGACTATGCAAACGCCCTGGTGGTTGGCCTTCCCAATTCCTCCCTCCGCAGGCTGCAGATAATCCAGAACTCTGCTGTCCGTGTCCTCTACCGTTCCAAACTCCGTGGCTCCATCTCCCCCATCCTCGCCCGAATCCATTGTCTCCCCATCATCCAGAGGATCCAATTCAAGATCCTGGTCCTCACATTTAAAGCCCTCCACAACCTCGCCCCCCCCCCCCACCCTACATCTGTGATCTCCTATCTCCTTACCAACCTGTCCCCTCTCTCCGCTCAGCAGACTCTGACCTGCTCTATATCCCCCCAACCCACCCACCCACCCAACCATTGGCGGGCGAGCCTTCAGCCACTCTGCCCCCCCAACCTCTGGAACTCCATTCCTCCACAGTCCCTCCGCCTCGCTCACCCTCCCTCCCTGGCCTCCTTCAAGTCCCACCTCAAGACTCTCCTCTTCGACGGACCCATCCCCACCCACCCCACCGTCCTCGGCCCGGGTCTGAAGCAGTGACTGTCCGGCGCCTTGGGACAGTCCTCCTGATGGGAAAGGCGCGATACGAGTGTAACTGCGTTTTGCTGTTGTTGCTATTGCTCTAACCACAGTAGGGCTCCACAAGTGAGAGACCTGGGTTCAATTCCAGTCAGGGCAAAAGCATGCGCAAGTTTCCTTACTCCACACACACACACACACACAACACACACACACAAAACACACACACATAATAATAATCCTTCGCCACAAACGATAATAAAATGGGTCATTTTCAATCCACGGCCGTGTGTGGGGGACGCCGCTGTGCGCAATTGGCTGCCGCGTTTCGCCCACAAACGTACAGTCGATTCACTTCACAGCAATATTCCGTGAAGCGCTTTTGAGACGTGGATAAGACGTGAAAAGACGCTGTATCAAAAATGCGAGAATTATTATTAATACTATTATTATCTATTATTATTGCCTATATATGTTATTATATAATATATAATATTATTATATATTATTATCGCCGTTTCTCTCAGCTCCGTTGGCTGAACCCACCATCGCCGCCAACGTCGTTCACATCGGGGAGACGGTGAGGCTGAGCTGTGGGCCTCGAGTGGAGAACGCCAGCGTGATCTGGGGTAAGCGGGGCTGGGAGAGCGCCGAGCGAGGCTGGGAGCTGCTGATTCCCGAGGCCACCAGAGAGGACTGCGGGACCTACACTTGCGCTGTCCACCACCTCAACACCTCAGCTCAGGCCTCCTTCCAACTGCAGCTCACAGGCAGGTCCCAGCCTCTTCTTCTGTGCTGCGCGAGTGTGTGTGAGTGAGTGAGTGAGTGGGTGAGTGAGTGAGTGAGTGAGTGAGTGAGTGAGTGAGTGAGTGAGTGAGTGAGTGAGTGAGTGGGTGAGTGGGTGGGTGAGTGGGTGGTGGGTGGGTGGGTGGTGGGTGGGTGAGTGGGTGAGTGGGTGAGTGGGTGAGTGAGTGAGTGAGTGAGTGAGTGAGTGAGTGAGTGAGTGAGTGAGTGAGTGAGTGAGTGAGTGAGTGAGTGAGTGAGTGAGTGAGTGAGTGAGTGAGTGAGTGAGTGAGTGAGTGAGTGAGTGAGTGAGTGAGTGAGTGAGTGAGTGAGTGAGTGAGTGAGTGAGTGAGTGAGTGAGTGAGTGAGTGAGTGAGTGAGTGAGTGAGTGAGTGAGTGAGTGAGTGAGTGAGTGAGTGAGTGAGTGAGTGAGTGAGTGAGTGAGTGAGTGAGTGAGTGAGTGAGTGAGTGAGTGAGTGAGTGAGTGAGTGAGTGAGTGAGTGAGTGAGTGAGTGAGTGAGTGAGTGAGTGAGTGAGTATACGTGTGAAAGTGTGTGAGTATGTCAGCCCGGCTCAGTGTGTGTGTGTGTGTGTTGGGGACACTGTGAAGTCAATGTGTGTGTTTGGTGTGCGTGTGTTTACAGCCCAACGAACCATTGATTATCAACTGGTCAACTTGACAATATCATCCCTGATATCATTAGTAATTCTGGGCTCAATAGTGTATCTGCAATACAGCTCGACAAGTAAGTATTCTCTCTCTCTCTGACTCTCTCTCTTGACTCTCTCTCACTGTCTCACTCTTCTGCTTGACTCTTGACTTTCGCTCGCGAGGCGAGTGTGTTTAAAGCCCTCCACAACCTCGCCCCCACCCTACATCTGTGACCTCCTATCCAACTTACCTGCCAACCTGCCCCACCTCTACTACTTCTACTCCTCCCTCACTCCCTTCCTCCCTCCCTTCCTCCCTCCCTGCCTCCCTCCCTCCCTCCCTCCCTCTCCCTCCCACCCGCTCCAACCATTGGCGGGCAAGCCTTCAGCCACTCTGCCCCTCAACCTCTGGAACTCCATCCCGCAGTCCCTCCGCCTCGCTCGCACCCCCCTCCCCGGCCTCCTTCGAGTCTCGCCTCAAGACTCCCCTCTTCCCATCGGCAACTCCTAACCACCCCCCACCTCCCCCCCTTCCCTCCCTCCGGTGTCCTCAGCTCAGGTCTGAAGCAGTGACTGTCCAGGGCCTTGGGAAAGGCTCTGTACATGTGTCTTGTTGATGTTGTTGTTGTTGTTGTTGATCTCAGGGTCGGAGTCCCAGGAATCTCAATGGGTTTCCACGCCAGGATATTGTTTGATAATCACTGACATCCTCTGTGTGTCGTTACTGCTGGTGACGGCTGGGCTGTGGATCGCAGTGGAAGGTAAGTCCCCCACCTCCGTCCCCCCCTTCGTTCGGCTGTGGGGGGGGAACCCACAGCCGAACGAAGGGGGGCGTCTGTTGACTGTGTGGTGTCAACAGACGCCACGTTACAGAGACAGAAAATATACAGCCAGAGGTTCAAATGCCCATGAACGTTCCCTTAAACTAACAAAAAAACCATAGAGAGCCTTTAGCTGACCTTGTCGGCGGCATTGCTAACCTGGGCCCAGAGTACGCTTACTGAATGCGCGCGCATCCCCCTACCAGCCAACACAATCAGACACGCGCAGACCGCTCATCCCCCCCCCCCCTCCCCCTCCTCCCGCTGATTACCATTTCCGCGCACGCGCACAAGGTAAAAAACCCGGTGATATCGACGCATCGGTGTATATCGCTATGAGCGCACAGATACATCGATATCGGAAAACTTCCGTACCGTCGGACCCCACTGTACAGTCAATAAGATGCGAAAAGCGCAATATCAAATGCAGGGATTATTATTTATTGTTTTACTATTATTTGACGCTGTGTGTTGTCGCTTCTGCTCCGCAGTGACACCCGTCTCCGCGATCTTCCAGTTCACACTGATACTCCTGCTGCTGGTGATGCTAATTAGCTACTTCCACAAGCAAAAAGGTGACCTGGGGGGGGGTGGGGGTCGGGGTGGGGAGAAGGCTCTGGCCTGCTCCATGTCCGTCCCCCCCCCCCCCCCCCCCCCCCCCGTCCCCCCAGCCGACCCGCCCTACCATCGGTGGCCAGGCTTTCAGCTTCTCTCTCTGGCCCCCCCCACACTCTGGAACTCCATCCCACAATCCCTTATCTTCGATTCCACCCTTTCCTCCTTCAAGGCCGGTCTCAAGACCTTCCTCTTGGACCGTGCCTTCTGCTGCCCTCCTAACTCTCTCCCTCCTCCCCACCCCCCACCCCCACTCCCCCACCCTGCTCCTCTCCCTTGCTCGGGTCCCGCGCCTTAGGACGTCCTCCTGACATGAAAGGCGCTCTCTAAATATAATTCTCTTGCTGTGGTATCTTGTAGCTGCCGCGTTTCGCCCACAAGTATACAGTCAATTCACTTGACAGTCTATTCTGTGAAGCGCTTTGAGACGTCGATAAGATGTGAAAAGCCGCAAACTCAAGAATTATTATTATTATTAGTCACATGTACTGTGCTTTTCTCTTGTCCGCAGAGTGGAATTACCTGTGGTCTCTCTACCTCACGCCAGCCATTCCTTTTCTTATCTTCATCCTGATGACACATGGACACGACAGTATGTTTTCAAGATTTCAAGATCCTCACCCTTGTCTTCAAATCCCTCCACTCCTCTGCACACACCCACCACCCACACCCCACCCCCCCCACCTCTCTGACCCACTCTCTCCCCAAAACAGCACCCGTTGCCTTCGCTCCTCTGGTTTAGGTCTTCTCCTTGTCCCCCTCCCCGCCCCCCCCGAATCCTCAGCTCCACCCTCGGCGGCCATGCCTTCAGCCACTGCGCTCTAAAGCTCTGGAACTCCCTCCCTCACTCCTTTTGCCTCGCTCCTTCTCTCTTCCTAGTTTCAGGTCTCGGCTGAAGACCTTTCTCTTCGACCGCGCCTTCGGTCACCTTTCTCCCCCCCCCCCCCCCCCCCTGGCTCGGGCCTGGGATCCGCTATTGTGAAGCGCTCTGAGACGCCGTCCGGTGCAGAGTGAGGGAGGGCGCGATATAAATCCAAGTTGTTGTTGTACGTTTCCGATCTCTTACACGCTTACACAGTGGAGTCCTTGAAGCTCGGTGGTTAAGAGCGCTCACCTCGCATGCAAGAGACCTGGGTTTGATTCCCGGCCTAGGCGAAATCTTGGTCAAGGTTCCTTACTCCACACGCCTGATAGTAACTTCTCAAGGAAAAAAACACACAATAATAAATTGGTCACTCAATCCCCAACTGTTTGCAGGGGACGTTGCTGTGCGCAAATGGCTGCTGCATTTCGCCCACAGAATACTTAGCTAACATTATATTCTGTGAAGCGCTTTGAGACGCTTCAATGCTGTGACAAGGCGCTGTATCAAATGCAAGGATTATTATATTATTGTATGTTAATAAAGAGGGAATGGTAGGTTGAGTGGGTGAGGTGGGGGTTGGTATTGGGGGCGGCAGCCTTTGCTAACTCTGGGGGTTTGTGTTTTACAGGATTCGGCTGTGCTCCCGATCCCACACATTACTGGATCCTCATACCTCTCATCATCCTCATCCCTGTCCTCGGCAAAGTCTGGTGAGTAGATCCTGGCTCTGGCTCCAGCCGTCAGTCAGTCAGTCAGTCAGTCAATCAATCAATCAATCAATCAATCAATGGCACTCGCCTTGCAAGCTAGAGCCTTGGGTTCACTTCCAGGCGGGTCAGGGCGAAACCTTGGAGTGACTGCTGGGATGGTTGAAAGGCTTCCTGGATGGATTCTCATACTCTTACCCTCTCTCCTGCAGTGTTACTCTGTGGTCCCGTAAGTGTGGAGGTTCTGAGAATGAGGCGAATTCTCATACAGCTGAAGGCGAAGAGAGTCTTGAGGCGCGAGTCCAAAGAGAGTCCAAAGTCTTGCTCGGCCCCTTGCCTCCCACTCCACACGATCGAGTTTCTTCGGCACCTGAGACGCTTCTTTCAAACCATGTACAGAATTGAATCTCAGCCCAGCGGGGAAAGGGGTAGAGAAAATGCTGATGACATTGGATTCTCCAACACCAACAAAACTGGCAGATAAACAGCAGCGGCACAGACTGAACAGCTATCTCTACTCTCGTGCTCCAAGTCAATCTGTCCAGGATAACCCACCCCACCTTTCCCTCCCTCTCCCCCCCTTACCCCCCTTTTCTGCCCCCACTTCCTCCCTGACTTTACCCCACCCCACCTTTCCTTCCCTCTTCCCCCCCCCACCCCACCACTTACCCTCTTTCCCCCCTTTCTCCCCAGGCCCCATTTCCGCATCTGTTTGCGGGACACTGCAATTTGGCTGCCGCGTTCCGCCCACAAACATACAGTCAATTTACTTGACAGCGATTCTGTGAAGCGCTTTGAGACGAAGTCGATAAAATGTGAAAAGCGATATATCAAATGCAAGGATTATTTATTGATCCGCCAATTGACTCACAACTGGATTCCTATTAAACAGAGGCGTGGGTGTGGAGAAAGGAAACTTGCCTCCCATTTTGCTCCTACCTGGGATTCGAACCTGGGCTGGTCGCTTGCGAGGTGAGTGCTCTAGCCACTGAGCTGCAGGACTCCGTTTGTGGGTCTCAGCTTGTGAGTTCTTAAGGCATGCTGCTTTTGCTACAGTTGTTAGTATGAGCCACATGTATTTTGTAGTCGTACCGATCTGTAAATTTGAGAGAACACTGACACTTTCGCTCCTCTGGTTCTGGTCTCCTCCATGTCCCCACCGAATCCTCCGCTCCACCACCATCGGCGGCCGTGCCTTCAGCCACTACGCCCCCAAACTCTGGAACTTCCTTACTCACTCCCTTCGCCTCACCCCCCACCCCCACCCTCTGTTCCTAGTTTCAGGACTCAGTTGTGGTCATGGACATGCAATCAGGGTAGGCAGTGCATGCCTTATGAAAATAAAAACTTTAAATTGTACATGATTATTTCATGATTTATATTTTTATAATGCACATTTTACACAATGCAAACGATTTTTGGTGGAAATTCTATTCTGGGATCCGCCATTGGGAAGCGCTCTGAGACGCTGTCCGGCGTGGAGTGGTTCAAGGTCCCAGCTAAAGACATTTCTCTTCGAGCGCGTTGGGTCTCTCTCTGTTATCTCTTTGACCTGCTGTGTCCCCATCAGCCTATCCGCACCCTCCGTTCAGCAGACTCAGGCCTGCTCCGCGTCCACCGCCCTAACCGCCCAACCATCGGCGGCCGGGCTCTCAGCCTCTCTGCCCCCACACTGTGGAACTCCATCCCGCAGCCCCTCCACCTCGCTTCCTCCCTTTCCTCCTTCAAGGACGGTCTCAAGACCTTCCTCTTCAACCGCGCCTTCGGTTGCCCCACTAACTCTTCCCCCTCTCCCACTCTCCTTCCCCCTACCTCGATCCTCTCCCTCCCCCCATATAATTATGTTATATATAATATATATATGGTATATATATTATATATGATATATATCTATATCTATATATATCTAGATGTATCTATATATATATACACACACAGTATGTATATCCCGAGTTGTTGTTTTTGCTATTGTTGTTGCCTCTCACAGCTGATCCTGACACACGTGGCGTTGCCTCCAGTTTGAATTTGGCGCTTGGCCGCCCCCTGGCCCCACCCCCTGGTCTGTCGGGAAATGACGATCACGTGACCTCCTCGTCTCCTCCCCGGGGGGTTCCCGCCCACACATCGGGCGCCATTTTGGGCTACTTTGGGCTACTTGTGCCCCGCGCGGAGCTATTTTGGGCTCCGAACCAACGGGTAACGGTCTCTCAGAGGTTTGAATCTGGCCGATGGCGACGGCGCTATGTCTCCTACTGCTGCCCTCAGGTAACCCATTCCCCCCCCCCCCTCAGGTCACCCTCCCCTCAGGTCACCAGGTAACCCCCCCCCTCAGGTCACCCTCCCCTCAGGTCACCCTCCCCTCAGGTCACCCCCCCCTCAGGTCACCCTCCCCTCAGGTCACCCTCCCCTCAGGTCACCCCCCACTCAGGTCACCCCCCCCTCAGGTCACCCTCCCCTCAGGTCACCCTCCCCTCAGGTCACCCTCCCCTCAGGTCACCCCCCCCTCAGGTCACCCTCCCCTCAGGTCACCCCCCCCTCAGGTCACCCTCCCCTCAGGTCACCCCCCCCTCAGGTCACCCTCCCCTCAGGTCACCCTCCCCTCAGGTAACTAGGTAACCCCCCCCCCTCAGGTAATCCCCCCCTCAGGTAACTAGGTTAACCCCCCCCCCCTCAGGTAACCCCTCCCCTCAGGTCACCAGGTAACCCCCCCCCTCAGGTAACTAGGTAACCCACCCCCTCAGGTAATCCCCCCCTCAGGTAACCCCCCCTCAGGTAACTAGGTTAACCCCCCCCCCCCTCAGGTCACCCTCCCCTCAGGTCACCCTCCCCTCAGGTAACCCCCCCCTCAGGTCACCCTCCCCTCAGGTCACCCTCCCCTCAGGTCACCCTCCCCTCAGGTAACCCCCCCCTCAGGTCACCCCCCCCTCAGGTAACCCCCCCCTCAGGTCACCCTCCCCTCAGGTAACCAGGTAACCCCCCCCTCAGGTAACTAGGTAACCCCCCCCTCAGGTCACCCTCCCCTCAGGTAACTAGGTTAACCCCCCCCCCCTCAGGTAACTAGGTAACCCCCCCCCTCAGGTAACTAGGTTAACCCCCCCCCCCTCAGGTAACTAGGTAACCCCCCCCCTCAGGTAACCCCCCCCCTCAGGTAACCCCCCCCCTCAGGTAACTAGGTAACCCCCCCCCCTCAGGTAACTAGGTAACCCCTCCCCTCAGGTAACGAGGTAACCCTCCCTCCCCTCAGGTAACTAGGTAACCTCCCCCCCTCAGGTAACCAGGTAACCCCCCCCCCTCAGGTAACTAGGTAACCCCTCCCCTCAGGTAACTAGGTAACCCCCCCCCCTCAGGTAACTAGGTAACCCCCCCCCCCTCAGGTAACTAGGTAACCCCCCCCCTCAGGTAACCAGGTAAACCCCCCCCCTCAGGTAACCAGGTAAACCCCCCACCTCAGGTAACTAGGTAACCCTCCCCCCCCTCTGGTAACTAGGCAACTCCCCCTCAGGTAACTAGGTCACCAGGTAACCACCCCCCCTCAGGTAACCTCTTCAATGGTACCTTCTGCTGCCCTCCTAACTCTCCCCGCTTTCCTACTCTCCTTTCCCCCCCCTGACCCTCCCACTCCCCCCGGCTCGGGTCCCAGAATGACTGTACAGCGCCTGGGGACGCCCTCCCGACGTGACAGTCACTCTGTTGGTGTCATGTTGTTGTTGTTGTTGTTGTAGCCGTGCTGTCGCAACTGTTCATCGTGAACCCCGACAACAGCGCCGGCGCGCTCGTCACACTCAGGTGCTTCTCGAAGCAAAAATACACCAAGTACATCAACTTCCAGTGGACGAAGGACAGCCGGCCAATCCCGCAGCACTATGGCATGAGCGGCGACAACCATACGCTGCTTATTCCCGAAGCCTCAGGCAAGGACTGCGGCTTGTACTCCTGCAGGGCCGATTTTCACGGGAAAACCGAGGAGGTGTACTTCCGGCTGTACATCGAGGGTGAGTTGCGGCCCCTCGCGGCTCTCCCGGCGACACCGCCCGACGACGGCCGACCGCTTACGTGGAATAATAATGACGATAATAGTCCTGGCATTTGAGAGAGGGCGGTTTGGTCACCTTGTCGACGTCCCAAAGCGCTTCACGGAATAGACTGGGAAGTGAATCGACTGTATATATTTGTGGGCGAATCGCGGCAGCCGATTGCGCACGTCAGCGTTCCCCCCCACACACACACAAACAGTCGTGGATTGAAAGGACCAACTTTATTATTGTGGGTTTTTTTTGTTGGCGGGATTATTATTAGGCGTGTGGAGTAAGGAAACTTGCCCGAGGTTTCGCACTGACTTGCCTGGATTCGAACACAGGTCTTCCCGGTTTGGTTTCCTCAGCTTGCAAGACAAGTGCTCTAACCACTAAGCCACCAAGCTAAGTTTTATGTGGCGCCCTCACTCCACTCCTCAATAACGGATCCCGGGGGCCAGGCCGGGGGGGGAGGGGGAGGAAGAAGGAGACCGACAGCACGGTCGAAAAGAAAGGTCTTTAGCCGAGGCCTGAAAATAGGAAAGGAGGTGGAGTGGGGGATGGGTGGGGGGGGGGGGCGAGGCGAAGGGAGTGAGGAGGGAGGGAGTTCCAGAGCCTCGGGGCGTAGTGGCTGAAGACACGGCTGCCGATGGTGGAGTGGAGGATTCGGTGGGGACATGGAGGAAGCCAGACCCGGTGGAGCGGACCGAGTGATGCAACAGCTTAACATGTTCTTAAAACCTGCGACCCCAGATGCAATAGAATCGATAGTCAACACAGCTATTTCAAAGTTACATCTTTCTTGTATGTGTTTCATTTTCAAGGCCATTCAGAGCCTTGCCGTCCACCTATCTCTCTGACCTGCTGTCCCCCCTCTGAACCTCCCCGCGCGGCCCCTCTGTTCAGCGGGCTCCGGCCTGCTCCGTGCCTCCCGCCCTAACATCGGCAGACGGGCTTTCAGCCTCTCTGCCACCACACTCTGGAACTTCCATCTTCTCCTCGCTTCCTCCTTTTCCTCCTTCAAGGCCGGTCTCAAGACCATCCTCTTCGACCGTGCCTTCTGCTGCCCTCCTAACTCTCTCCACTTTCCTACTCTCCTAACCCCCAGCTCCTACTCCGACCCTTCCCCGCACCTCCCCCCCCCCCCCCCCCCCCCCCATCTGACTGTCCTCGCAACGTGAAAGGCGCTCTATAAATGTGAGTTTGTTGTTGCAGGCATCTTTCCCTTCGCCAAAAACATGATAAACATTGCGATCACAGGGCTGGGGTGCATGATCGCTGCTGTGAGTGCCTTCATGCTTTCAACAACCTCCGAAAGCAATGGTAGGTACAGCCAGCAGTGTGTTTCTCTCTGTGTGTGTGTGTGTATATAGGTGTGGTGCAGTGAAATTCAATCACGCAAGTATCACTCAGGACAATTAACATTTCATATGACTCATCATAATAATAATAATCCTTGCATTTGATGTAGCGCTTTTCACGTCTTATCGACGTCCCAAAGGGCGCGTCACAGAATATACTGTCAAGTGAATTGACTGTATATTTGTGGGGGAGTGAAACGCGGCAGCTTGGAGTGACAGGGAGGTAGGGTAGCGTTGATATGAGACAGACCTTGAGATGAGTGAGGTGAAGGAGTGAGTCAGAGAGACTCTCGAATAATAATATTAATAATAATAATAATAATCCTTGCATTTGATATAACGTTCTCATCACATCATTGAGAAGTCTCAAAGCTTTTCACAGTATAATGTATAATAATTTGATGTAGCTCTTTTCTTGTCTTCTAGACTGTGTCTCAAAGCGCTTTGCAGAACAAACGTACTGTGAAGTGAATTGATTGTATATTTGTGGGCGAAACGCGGCAGCCAATAGCGCACAGCAGCGTCACAATAACGGATCCCGGTGGGGGGGGTGGGGGGGGCGAGCCAGGCAAGGGGGGGAGAAAGGTGACCGAAGGCGCGGCTGAAGTCAAAGGTCTTTAGCTGAGACCTGAAACTGGGAAGAGAGGGGGTGCGGCGAGGAGAAGGGAGCGAGGAAGGGAGTTCCAGGGCCTCGGGGCGTAATGGCCGAAGGCACGGCCGCCGATGGTGGAGCGGAGGATACGGGGGGGACAAGCAGGAGGCCAGGCCCGGTGCTGGTAAGGTAACCGGTGCTGGTTTGAAGCAGTGACTGTCCAGCGCCTTGGGACATCCCCCAGACGTGAAAGGCGCTATACAAATGTCATTTTGTTGTTGTTGTTGGCCACAGTTGGCTATTATTACTGTATCGATTGTCAATGAATTTTGCTGCCATTTTATCACTTGCTCCTGACTCTTCTCCCTTCAGAAAAGAAATTCAAAAACATCTTGCGGATCATAAGCCTTTTCTTTATGTTGGCTTCGTTCTGTCTGCTTGTCACAGCCATCTGTTACTCGATCTACATCAATAGCAAGTCACTTTAAGTCTTATTATTCCTCCCTCCCTCCCTCCCTCCCTCCCTCATCTGAGATTCGTCTTGAGACCTTCCTCTTCCTCACTGTCAAGGCCATTCACGGCCTTGCCCCCGCCTATCTCTCCGACCCGCTGTCTCTCTATCAGCCTGCCCGCCTCACGTCCTCCCTTTCCTCCTTCAAGACCTTCCTCTTTGACCGTGCCTTCTGCTGCCCTCCTAACTCTCCTCCCTTTCCTCCTGTCCGTCCCCCTGCCCCTACCCCGACCCTTCCCTCCCCCCTGCTCGGATCCCGACCTATCTGTTCAGCGTCTTTCCCTGCTCCTCACTCGCCTTAGTATAATATGATTAACTTATCCTTGCGGTAACCTAGCTCCTTATCACATCGTTGAGACGTGTCAAAGCGCTTGAAAGAATAGATTGTAAAGTATAGTGACTGCGTGGGTGAAATGTGGACTGCTTCTTAACCATGGCAAGCGATCCGCCAATTGACTTACTGGGTTATTATGTACTGCTGGGTAAACAGAGGTGTGTGTTTGCGTGCATGTGTGTGTGTATGTGTGTGGAGTAAGGAAATTAGCCAAATGTTTTGTCCCACCCAGGAATCGAACTCAGGTCCTCTCTCTTGTGAGACGAGTGCTCTAAGCATTACGTTAACTGTAATGCTGCCTGGTACCGTTCTGATGTAGTGAGCGAATAGTCAGCTGATCCCCTTAGATCTCTTTCTCTCCACGGTTTCACCAGATCCTGCAGCTCAGAGGGTTAGAGCATTCGCCTTACAAGCGTGTTCGAATCTGGGCAGGTCAGGGCCAAACCTTGAGCCAAGTTTCCTTACTCCACACGCATGCACGCACACACACACACACACACACACGCGCGCCTAATGATAATCCCTCCCCAAAAAAAGACAATAATAAAAATGATTAAATCGATCATTTCAACCCACGGCTGTTTGTGGGGGACGCTGCTGTGCGCAATTGGCTGCCGCGTTTCGCCCACAAATATACAGCCAATTCACTTGACAGTGTATTCTGTGAGGCACTTTGAGACACCGTCTAGAAGACGTGGAAGGCGCTCTATCAAACGCAAGGATTATTATTATTATCAGATCCTTTCTCCCTGCAGAATGGTCCAGTGAATCAGTGGGTCTGCTGACAGCGTCCATAATTTTGGCCATCATGCCCTTAGGGATGATCATAGGAATGTGCTGTGAACTGTGTAATCGTTTGTGGTCGAGTCCTTGTAAGTATTGCTTGATTTTAGAGATATACGTAACACCTGTGCTGAATCTAAACAACGTGGCCGCCTGGCTCTGTCACCCCCCCCCCCACCCCCATCTCCCCCATCCTCGCCCGACTCCACTTGCTCCCCATCATCCAGAGGATCCAATTCAAACTCCAGGTCCTCACATTTAAAGCCCTCCACAACCTCGCCCCCACCCCCACCCCCCCCACCCCCCCCCCCCCCAAATCCGTGACCTCCTATCGAAGCGCTCTGAGACACCGTCCGGCGTGGAGGGCGCTATACAAATCAAAGTTGTTGTTGTTGTTGTATCCCCCCCTTACCAACCCGCCCGCACCCTCCCCTCCCCTCCTCTCAGCAATCTCTGGCCTGCTCCACGTCCCCCGGCCCACCCACCCGCCCCAAGCATTGGCCTTCAGCCGCTCTGCCCCCAACCTCTGGAACGCCATCCCGCAGTCAAAGTTGTTGTTGTTGAAAAGCGCCGTATCAAATGCAAAGATTATTCCTATGATATATCATCGAGCGGCAGGCAAGTGACAGTGTTGCTTTATGTTGTCAGGGATGCCGATCGTAATTGCCATGTTTGTACACATCGCGCTCATCATCACTGTTATATTGCTCATAAAGAACTTTGAGGCAAGCAGTGAGTATCATCACAGCATTCACATCAACAACCACAACAACAAAAATGACATCTATAGAGCGTCTTTCATGTCGGGAGGACATCCCAAGGCGCTGAACAGTCAGGTCGGGACCCGAGCGGGTGGGGGGGGGGGTGGGGGAAGGGTCGGGGTAGGGGCGGGGGGATGGAGAGTACGAAAAAGGGGAGAGTTAGGAGGGCAGCAGAAGGTACGGTCGGAGAGGAAGGTCTCGAGACCGGCTTTGAAGGAGGAAAGGGAGGAAGCGAGGCGAAGGGATTGCGGGATGGAGTTCTGGAGTGTGGTGGGGGGGTGAGCAGAGAGGCTGAAAGCCCGGCCACCGATGGTAGGGTGGGTCGGGCGGGTAAGGGGGATAGGAGGTCACGGATGTTGGGTGGGGTGAGGCTGTGGAGGGCTTTAAATGTGAGGACCAGGATCTTGAATTGGATCAAATACTGGTTAGGCCTCAGCTGGAGTAACTGTGTTCAGTTCTGGGCACCACGCCCAAGGAACTTCAGTCATCAGGAGAGGCTAGAGAAGCTAGGATTATTCCCCTTGGAGCAGTGAAGGTTAAGGAAGGATTTAATAGATCTTTTCGATCGTCAAACAACCGGATTCCTACTTACTGAGGAAACAGTAAACAGTGTGGAGTAAGGAAATTTGCCTAAAGTTTCACTCTACCTGGGAATCAAATCCAGATCCTCTCACTTCCAAGTCAAGTGCTCTAACCACTGTGAGTTGTAGTTATGAGGCTGATGGGAGTCCTGTAGCTCAGTGGTTAGAGCACTCGCCTTACAAGTGTGGCACCTGTGTTCGAGTCCAGGCAGGTCAGGGCGAAACCTTGGGCAAGTTTCCTTTCTCTACACACACACACACCACACATACACACACCACACCCACACACATAATAATAATCATAAAAAAACACAATAATAAAAAAAATAAGACGTGAAAAACTGCTACATCACATGCAAGGATTTTTTTTTACATTCAAACGCGAATCTAATCTCTATATTGTCTTTCAGAGAACGGCTGTACAGAAGAATGGCCTGTGATTTATAAACTGGCAGCAGCTCTGTTCACACCAATGCTGTTATGCGCAAGTGTAGTAATATATAGTGAGTATATCTGTGGCCTAAAATGCAAGGATTGTCACTTTCTGGAGCTTAAAAGACAACATGGTCACTCAATCCACACTGCTGCACGCAATTGGCTGCCATGTTTTGCCAACAAAAGTACACGGTCACTGCGTTTAAGATCAAGAAGATTATTAAGGGGCACGACAGAGTAGATAGTGGGAGATGGTTTCCCTTGGTTGGAGAAACTGTGATCAGGGGGCTCACAGTCTGAAAATTAGTGATCAGCCCTTTCGCACTGAGTTGAGGAAAAACTTCTTCACTCAAGAGGGTGGTGAATTGATGGAATTCTCTACCCCAAAGGGCTGTGGATGCTCAGTCCTTGAACATATTCAAGACTCAGATTGATATATTTCTTGTGGATAAACGGATCAAGGTATGATATCGGGTTCAGGCGGGTAGGTGGAGATAGATTAGAAGATCAGCTATGATCTTATTGAACGGCGGGGCAGGCTCGAGGGACCAAATGGCCTACTCCTGCTCCTAATTCTTATGTTCTTATGTAAAAACATCCCAAGGCTCTGGACACTTGGAATCAAAAGAATGGGAAGGTGGCTGAAGCCGCAGTCGAAGAGGAAGGTTTTGAGATTGGCCTTGAAGGAGGAAAGGGAGGAAGCGAGGCGAAGGGACTGCGGGATGGAGTTCCAGAGTGTGGGGGGCAGAGAGGCTGAAAGCCCGGCAGTGGGTGAGGTGTGATGAAACCTAGGTTGGCGCTCTGAGACGCCGTCTGAGACGGCGAGGAGGGCGCTACATAAATCGAAGTTGTTGTTGTTGCGGGTGTGAGAGATTGTTCTGAATATTTCTTTTCTCTTTCTTCACAGAAAACATAAAAAAATACATGCAAAGATCTAAGGTAAGCATTGCTTCCAATGGATGCCGCTCGCAGTCTGTCCTATCAATGTAAATTTGTTGTTGTTTTTGTAGGCTGGTGTCCAGTGCAGGAGGATTTCACGTTTAAAGTCCTCCACAATCTCCCCCTCAACCCTACATCCGTGACTTCCTATCTCCTTACCAACCTGCCCCCTCTCTCCGCTCAGCCGGCTCTGGCCTGCTCCGCGTCCCCCGACCCACCCACCTAACCATTGGTGGGGGAGCCTTCAGTCACTCTGCCCACCCCCCCCCCCCCCCCACAACCTCTGGAACTCCATCCCTCAGTCCCTCCACCTCGCTCGCCCTCCCTCCCTGGCCTCCTTCAAGTCTCACCTCAAGACTGTCCCTCTTTGATGGACCCATCAGCAACTCCCCCACGAGGCAGCCAATTGCACACGGCAGCATACCCCACAAACAACCGTTGATTGAAAATGACCAGTTTTTATTATTGTGGGTTTTATTGTCCAGATTATTATTAGGTGTGTCTGTGTGTGTGTGTGTGTGTGGAGTAAGGAAACTTGCCCAAGGTTTTGCCCTGACCTGCCTGGATTCAAACACAGGCCTCACACAAGTGCTCTAAACACAGGAGCTCCACTATTGAGTTAGATTGAATTGCAGCCACTAATATCCCTCTCTTTGTCGATTGCTTTCCCCCCCTCCCCTCACCCCCTGCAGTTAAATTTCTTTGAGATAGAGCCAGAGGATCAGAATGAACAGTCTGAAAACGAGAGCGAGCTGGAGCCTGGCGAGTCAATGGCAGGGACAGTGGCAGAGACTCAGTGACACCCTCACCCACCAAACACTGGAGGTCGCAGAGGTGAAGTGGCTGATGGCACGGCCTACAGGAGTGAAGCCGAGGAACATTCCAGGCTGGGCTGGGGCCTGTGTTAGCTGAGCGTACGGGGAGGTGGGTGGTGGGGGGGGGGGGCAGAGGACTGGGGTGTGGGCAGCTCAGAGACTTTTGGACGGAGTGCGCGGTGTTGAAAGTTCACCAGAATTGTCAGTCAGTGGTAAACGTTTCATTTTATTCCAATTTTTATTTGGCCTGTGTTACTTTCAATGTGTATAATATACTGTAATAACATAATATATTACAATACAATATACTGTAATAATATAATACAATATAATGTAATAAGATAATACAGTATAAATATAAAATAATATACATACATAATATATGTTATGAGCAATTAAAGCATGTTTTTTCCCTCAACCTGTGAGGAGCTGGGAGTTAAAATGAAATTGGTCGTTTGTTTCAGGGACCTTGTTTGTGGGGACGCTGCTTTGTACACTTGCTGCTGCGAAAACGCTCCCCCCAAAAAATACACAGTCACTTCACTTTACTGCACAACCGTATAGCGATTGCCGCGCTTCGTCCACAAACACACGGTCGGTTCACTTTGCAGTACATTCTGTGAAGCGCTTTGAGGCGTATCATAGACCTGATCGTAGACTCCGATCTGGGCAGAGAGGGTGAGGGACGAGCAGGAAACTGGTGACAGACGAACGGAGGTGCTGAGTTTGGGGAGTGACACACAATAACACACACATATACACACACTAACACAGACACACTAACATATACACACATAAACACATACAAACATATTAACACACACTAACATACACACTAGCACATGTACACTCACACATACTAACAGATATACACGAACACATACAAATATTAACACACATACTAACACACACACACTAACAGGTACACACTAACACATATACACATTAACACACATACACACTAACACATACAAACACACACTAACTCACACACAGTTTGTCTGCATGTTTGTATCAAGAGTATCCCCTCCCCCACCATTCACCGACCATCAAACCGCTTGTTAATCGAGGCCTAGTTTTGTGGACCGTACACACTTCCTGTAAACTGTTTATCAGCCGTCAATAAACCTGAGGCAAGTGTTTTTTACTCCACGCGCCCAGTGATAATCCGTCCCCCCAGAAACCACACGAATAAATCTCGGTCAATTTCATGCCACGGCTCTCTCTCTCCCTCCCCTCCCAACTCTCCCTCTCCCACCTCTCTCCCTCCCCTCCCACCTCTCTCCCTCCCGCCTCTCTCCCTCCTCTCAACTCTCTCCCTCTCCCACCTCTCTCCCTCCCCTCCCAACTCTCTCCCTCCCAACTCTCTCTCCCACCTCTCTCTCTCTCCCGCCTCTCTCCCTCCTCTCCGAACCCTCTCCCTCCCTCCTGCCCTGCCCCTCCCCCGTGCTCGCGTCCCAACTCTTGACTGTTCAGCTCCTTGGGACGCCCTCCTGTAAAGTGAATTGACTGTATAAACTTGTGGGCTCCCTCCGCTCCAAACTCTCTCCCATCCCCTCCCAACTCTCTCCCTTTCCCCCCCTCTCCCTCCCCTCCCAACTCTCTCCCTTTCCCCCCCTCTCCCTCCCCTCCCAACTCTCTCCCTCCTAACAATCTCCCTCCCCTCCCAACTCTCTCCCTCCCCTCCCAACTCTCTCTCTTCCCCCCCTCTCCCTCCCCTTCCAACTCTCTCCCTCCCAACTCTCTCCCCCCCCTCCCAACTCTCTCCCTCCCCTCCCAACTCTCTCTCTTCCCCCCCTCTCCCTCCCCTTCCAACTCTCTCCCTCCCAACTCTCTCCCTCCCCTCCCAACTCTCCCCCAACTCTCTCCCTCACCTCCCAACTCTCTCTCTTCCCCCCCTCTCCCTCCCCTTCCAACTCTCTCCCTCCCCCCCCTCTCCCTCCCCTTCCAACTCTCTCCCTCCCCTCCCAACTCTCCCCCAATTCTCTCCCTCCTAACAATCTCCCTCCCTCCCAACCTCTCCCTCCCCTCCCAGCTCTCTCCCTCCCACTCTCTCCCTCCTAACAATCTCCCTCCCCTCCCAACTCTCTCCCTCCCAACTCTCCCTCCCCTCCCAACTCTCTCCCTTCCCCCCCCTCTCCCTCCCCTCCCAACTCTCTCCCTCCTAACAATCTCCGTCCCAACTCTCTCCCTCCCAACTCTCTCCCCTCCCAACTCTCTCTCTTCCCCCCCTCTAGCTCCCCTTCCAACTCTCTCCCTCCCAACTCTCCCCCAACTCTCTCCCTCCTAACAATCTCCCTCGCCCCCCTTCTCCCTCCCAACTCTCTCCACCCCCTCCCAACTCTCCCCCAACTCTCTCACTCCTAACAATCTCCCTCCCCCCCCCCCCCTTTCCCTCGCAACTCTCTCCCTTTCCCCCCGTCTCCCTCCCCTCCCAACTCTCCCCCAACTCTCTCCCTCCCAACTCTCTCCCTCCCCTCCCACTTCTCTCTCTTCCCCCCTCTCCCCCCCCTCCCAACTCTCCCCCCCCCCCCCCTCCCAACTCTCCCCCCCCCCCTCCCAACTCTCCCCCCCCCCCCTCCCAACCTCTCCCCCCCCCCCCCCCTCCCAACTCTCGCCCCCCCACCCCTCCCAACTCTCCCCCCCCCCCCCTCCCAACTCTCCCCCCCCCCCTCCCAACTCTCCCCCCCCCCCCCTCCCAACTCTCCCCCCCCCCCCCCCTCCAACTCTCCCCCCCCCCCCCTCCCAACTCTCCCCCCCCCCCCCTCCCAACTCTCCCCCCCCCCCCTCCCAACTCTCCCCCCCCCCCCCTCCCAACTCTCCCCCCACCCCCTCCCAACTCTCCCCCCCACCCCCTCCCAACTCTCCCCCCACCCCCTCCCAACTCTCCCCCCACCCCCTCCAACTCTCCCCCCACCCCCTCCCAACTCTCCCCCCACCCCCCTCCCAACTCTCCCCCCCACCCCCTCCCAACTCTCCCCCAACTTTCTCCCTCCCCCACCCCCCAACTTTCTCCCTCCCCACCCCCCCAACTCTCTCCCTCCCCACCCCCCCAACTCTCTCCCTCCCCACCCCCCCAACTCTCTCCCTCCCCACCCCCCCAACTCTCTCCCTCCCCACCCCCCCAACTCTCTCCCTCCCCACCCCCCCAACTCTCTCCCTCCCCACCCCCCCAACTCTCTCCCTCCCCACCCCCCCCAACTCTCACCCTTCCCTCTCTCTGCCTCCTTTCCCAACTCTCTCTCTCTCTCTCTCCCTTCCCACCAATCTCCCCCTCCCCCCCCCCACCACTCCCAACTCTCTCTCTCCCTCCCAACTCTCCCCTCCCCCGTGCTCGCGTCCCCACCCCTGACTGGCGCAGTCACTACATGGAAATGAGCCCTTCTTAAAAACAAGTAGGGTTTGAGTGTGCGAAGTCCTTCACACCCCGTTGCCTCTATAAATAGGGCCAAGGGACGCAGAGAGAGACGGGGCGACACAGAGAGAGTGAGACACAGAAAGTTGTTTCCGTTTTTACTTTAAGAGCCTGTTGGCTTCTGATAAGCAGCTGAGGAAATCTTGAAGATGTGTGTGTGTGTGGGGGGGGGGGGGGGGGGGGGGGAGGGAGGGAGGGATCTTTACGATTGAGAGATCTATTGAGAAATCTCGCGGGGGCACATCTAACACAGCCTCCAAAACATGGTGTATCAATGGAGACTTCAATCAATCAATAAGTCAGTCAATCAATCAATCAACAAATACTCTCCCGTCCCGTGCCTTCTGCTCCCCTCCCAACTCTCCCTCCCCTCCTCCCCTCCCACCTCTCCCCCTCCCCGCCAAACACCCTCCCTCCCCGCCAAACCCACTCCCTCCCCTCCGACCTCTCCACCCCCCGCCAAACCCCGTCCCTCCCCTCCCACCTCTCTCCCTCCCCTCCTAACTCTCCCCCTCCCCCCCGCCAAACCCCCTCCCACCTCTCCCCCTCCCCTCCCACCTCTCCCCCTCCCCTCCCACCTCTCCCCCTCCCCTCCCACCTCTCCCCTCCCACCTCTCCCCCTCCCCTCCCACCTCTCCCCCTCCCCTCCCACCTCTCCCCTCCCAACTCTCCCCCTCCTCTCCCACCTCCCCCCTCCTCTCCCACCTCTCTCCCTCCCATCCTAACTGACCCCCTCCCCCCTGCCAAACCCCCTCCCTCCCCTCCCCCTCCCCTCCAAACCCCCCTCCCTCCTCTCCCACCTCACCCCCTCCCCTCCCGCCTCTCCCCCTCCCCTCCAAACCCCTCCCTCCCCTCCCAACTCACCCCCCTCCCCCTCCCCCTCCCCTCCAAACCCCCTCCCTCCCCTCCCACCTCACCCCCTCCCCTCCCAACTCACCCCCTCCCCCCCCTCCCCCTCCCCTCCAAACCCCCTCCCTCCCCTCCCAACTCTCCCCCTTCCATCTCTCTCCCTCCCTTCCAAACCCCATCCCTCCCCTCCCAGTAAATATTATCTGTTGTTGTTGTCGTAGATAATGATAATCCTGGCGTTTGATATCGCGCTTTTCACATCTGATCGACGTCCCTTTCCTCTTTCAAGGCCGGTTTGAAGACTTTCCTCTTCGATCGTGCCTTTTGTTTCACCCCGAACTCTTTTACCTTCGTGTCTCACCCCTTCCCAAACACTCCCTCCCAGCTCGGGTCACACGCCTCTTGTTCAGCGCCTTGGGACGTCCTCCCGACGTGAAAGGCGCTTTATTAATGTAATTTGTTGTTGTTGTTGTTGTCCCAAAGCGCTTCACAGAATACACTGTAAAGTGAAGTGACTGTATATATATTTGTGGGCAAAACGCGGCAGCCGATTGGACACAGCAGCGTCTCCCCTCCCCCCCCCCCCACCCCGGACACACACAGTCGTGGGTTGAAAATGACCAATTTTATTATCCTGTCTTTTCTGGAGGGATTATTATTAAGCGAGTTTGTGTGTGTGTGTGTGTGGGGGGGGGGGAGGGGGGGGAGGGGGGAGGGAGGGGGGAGGGGGAGGGAGGGGGGGGAGGGGGGGGGGGGGGGGGTGAGGGGAGGGGGGGGGAGGGGGAGTAAGGCAATTAACTTGGTCCAGAGTCAGAAGGATTGGGAGTTTCCTGAGCCACTCTCTCTCTCCGCCCACTGTACTCCCCGTATAAACACACACCGCGGGGAAGGTGCGCGCAGAGAGAGACAGCGACACACAGAGACAGACACACACAGAGACAGAGAGACACACACAGAGACACAGACAGAGAGACAGAGAGACACACACAGAGACAGAGAGACACAGACAGAGACACAGACAGAGAGACACACACAGAGACAGAGAGACACAGACAGAGACAGACACACACAGAGACAGAGAGAGACACAGAGAGAGACAGAGAGACACAGACAGAGACCGAGAGAGACACACAGAGAGACAGAGAGAGACAGAGAGACAGAGAGACACAGAGAGAGACCGAGAGAGACACACACAGAGACAGAGAGAGACACAGAGAGACAGACGGGGAGAGAAAGGAACTCAATAGGTTTTTTTGCCTGAAAATATCGTCGATACTTTCAGGGAAGGAGGGGGAGAGAGAGGGAGGGAGGGAGAGGGAGAGAGAGATTTACACTGTGTGTCTCAGTTACTGAAACTGTGGAATGGCTGTCACTGCGATCATCTGTCTCTGGCTGTTAGTGGGCTCGGTGAGAACAGGTGAGTGGGGAGAGAGGTTTATATTTGGTTTATATTGGCTTTTAATTCGTTTATATTTGGCTTTTAATTCGTTTTAAGTTAACTTTAGGTGTGTGTTTGCTTTTCTTCCTCAACTTTCTCTCCTTCTCGCTCACTCTCTCTCTCTCTCTCTCTCAACTCTCTCTATCTCTCCCCGTGTCCCTTCCTCACTCAGTCTTTCTCTCTAGTGTAAACATCTAACGAATTATTCATTGATTGATATTCCCTCTCCCCCGTCTCTCTTTCACACTCACTTTCTCTCTCTGTGTGTTGCTGTCTTTCTCTCTCTCTCACTCTCTTCCCCTCTTTCACACTCAGTCTCTCCCTCTCTCTCTGTTCCTCTGTGTCTTCTTCTCTACCTCTCAACTCTCTCTCTCTCTTTTCCTCTCTTCCACACTCAGTCTTCCTCTCTCTGTTACTGTCTTTTTCTCTCTCTCTCTCTCCCTCTTCCTCTCTTCCACACTCAGCCTTCCTCTCTGTGTGTTATTGCCCTGTCTCTCTCACTCAACTTTTTCTCAGTTTTCTCTGTCACTCTCTCTCTCTTCTCTCTCTCATCTTTCTCTCCTCTCCCCCCCTCCCCCCCCTCTCTCTCTCTCTCTCTCTCTCTCTCTCTCCCCCCTTTTCGACTGAGACCTGTGTTCGAATCCAGGCAGATCAGTTCCGGGCAAAACCTTGGGCAAGTTTCCTTACTCCGCACACACACGCGCGCGCGCACGTGCACACACGCGCGCACACATGCGCGCCTAACGATAATCCGTACCCCCCCCAAAAATACCCACAGTAACAAAATCGATCGTTTCAATCCACGACTGTTTGCGGGGGGGACGGGAGTGGGTGGGGTGGGGGTGGACGGGGGACGGACGCTGCCGCGTTTCGAACACAAATATACAGTCACTTCACTTTACAGCGCATTCTGTGAAGCGCTTTGAGACGTCGGTAGGACGCGAAAAACGCCGCATCAAATGGATTACTTTGAACGCGCGAGAAGCCGCCAAACTGGCGGGTTTGGTGTGTGATTTCCTGTGATCACTCATGTCTGGTTACTGTTCGAGAGTTTCGCTACTCGAATGAATCATTTTTCACCAACATGGGGGGCGGGGGGCGGGGGGGGGGGGGGGGGATCGTTGGCGGATGTGTATCGATGTGAGGTGTGGATAAGAATAACAACCCTCGCGTTTGAAATGACCAATATTACCATTGCGGTTTTTTTGGGAGGGATTATTATTAGGCGTGTGTGTGTGTGTGTGTGTGTGTAGTGACTGTATGTGTGTGTGTGTGTGTGTGGAGTAAGGAAACTCGCCCAAGGTTTCTCCCTGACTGACCTGCCTGG
Organism: Hydrolagus colliei; assembly: GCA_035084275.1. Lineage (NCBI taxonomy): Eukaryota > Metazoa > Chordata > Chondrichthyes > Chimaeriformes > Chimaeridae > Hydrolagus > Hydrolagus colliei. The sequence continues at coordinate 4,529,771 of CM068771.1, read as the reverse complement.
ATTCGAACACAGGTCTCCCCAGCTTGGTCTCCCCAACTTACGAAACAAAACGCTCTGACCACTGAGCCACAGGAACTCCACCTGTGGTTGGAATGTGGATATCCGTGACTGACCCTCTCTCTCTCTCTCTCTCTCTCTCTCTCTCTCTCGCAGGTTTCTCCCCCCCCCAAGCCCCGGAGACTGATGTCAGTGGGTGTGTGGGGGCCGAGGTGGTGTTGGAGGGCTCCGAGCTCGAGGCCAACGCCTCGGTCGTTCAGTGGGAGTTTCTGCCGAGACCCGGCCTGTCGGCCCAGGCCGTCGTGGATTGGTACCCCCGGTTCCCACCCGCAATACAGCACCCCCTACCAGGGCCGGGCCTCCCTCGTCTCCTCCAGCTCCTCCCTCCGCCTCGCCCGCCTCGCCCTCAACAACAGCGGGCGGTACCAACTCCGCGTGGACACCGATCTGATGAAGGTTTACAACCTGCGCGTGCTCGGTGAGCCATCGCCGTGGCAACTAACTAACTGAACTAACTTAACTAACTAACAAACAGCGAGGAGCTCCTGTAGCTCAGTGGTCAGAGCCACTCGTCTCACAAGCCTGAGACCTGAGTTCGAATCCAGGCAGGTCAGGGCGAAACCTGGGGCAGGTTTCCTTACTCCTCACACAGACACACACACAGACAGACACACCGACAGACACACACACACACACACACACACACAGACACACAGACACACAGACACAGACACACACACACACACAGACACACACACACACACACACACACACAGACACACACACACACACAGACACACACACACACACACACACACAGACACACAGACACACACACACACAGACACACACACACACAGACACACACACACACAGACACACACAGACACACAGACACACACACACACAGACACACACACACACACGCGCCTAATAATAATCCCTCCCCAAAAAAATCCACAATAATAAAATTGGTCATTTTCAACCCACGGCTGTGTCTGTGTGGGGGACGCTGCTGTGCGCAATCGGCTGCCGCGTTTCGCCCACAAATATATACAGTCACTTCACTTTACAGTGTATTCTGTGAAGCGCTTTGAGACGTCTAGAAGATGTGAAAAGCGCTAGATCAAATGCAAGGATTATTATTATTAACAACAACAAAATGACATTTATGGAGCGTCTTTCACGTCGGGAGGACTTCCCAAGGCGCTGAACAGTTAAGTTGGGACCCGAGCTGGGGAGGAAGGGTCTGGGTAGGGGCCGGGGGAAGGAGAGTAGGAGAGGGGGAGAGAGAGTTAGGAGGGCAGCAGGAGGCACAGTCGAAGAGGAAGGTCTTGAGGCCGGCCTTGAAGGAGGAAAGGGAGGAAGCGAGGAGAGGAGAAGGGATTGGGGGATGGAGTTCCAGAGTGTGGGGGGGCAGAGAGAGAGGCTGAGATTCAAGACAGAGATGGACAGATGTTTGTCTGGTCAGGTTAATAAGAGGATACGGGGAGCAGGCAGGTAACTGGAGTTGAGGTACGGCCATGATTTACTAGAATGCCGGAGCAGGCTCGAGGGGCTGAATGAATGGCCTCCTCCTCTTCCTATATTTCCCCCCCTTTGCCCTCCGCCCCTCTCCGATAGACCAGCCGGACACAGTGATGGGCTCTGCTGCCTCCTGGTGGGTGACGGTGGGGATTGCGATGGTCGCGCTCCACAAGCCTTTGAGATGGTGAAAATCTAATACAATCCTTGCGTTCGCGAGACGGCGCCATTTGCGTTTTCGGGACGTCCCAAAGCGCTTCACAGGAGACACTGTAAAGTGAAGTGACTGTATATTTTGTACAGTCTCCCCACCATTGGCGGCCGAGCCTTCAGCCACTCTGCCCCCAACCTCTGGAACCCCATCCCGCAGTCCCTCCGCCTCGCTCGCCCTCCCTCCCTCCCTCCCTGGCCTCCTTCAAGTCTCGCCTCAAGACTCTCCTCTTCGATGGACCCATTGGCCACTCCTGCCTTCCCCTCCTCCCCCCACCCCCCCCCGCCACCCCTCCGCCCCCACCCCTGTCCTCAGCTCGGGTCTGAAACAGTGACTGTCCAGTGCCTTGGGACGTCCTCCCAAGACTCTATAAAAATGTAATTTTGTTGTTGTTGTAAGGGTGGAGGAGGGGTGGGGAGAGGATGTAGTGTATGTGTGCGTAGTGTGAGTTGTGTGTGTGTGATGTATATATGTGTGTGTGTGTTGTGTGTATATATGTGTGTCTGGTGTGTACATAGGTGTGTGTGGTGTGTATATAGGTGTATGTGGTGTGTGTATATGAGTGTGTATATGGGTGTGTGTATATGGGTGTGTGTATATAGGTGTGTGGTGTGTATATAGGTGTGTATGTGTGTGGTGTGTATATAGGTGTGTGTCATATGTATATAGGTGAGTGTGGTGTGTACGTAGGTGAGTGTGGTGTGTGTGGTGTGTATACATAGATGTGTGTGTGGTGTGTATATATAGATGTGTGGTGTGTATATAGGTGTGTGGTGTATATATATATGTGTGTATGTGTTGTGTGTATAGGTGTGTGTGTGGTGTGTATATAGGTGTGTGTGGTGTATATATAGGTGTGTGTGGTGTGTATATAGGTGTGTGCCCCCCTATAGACGCTACACAAGTGTAACAGTGTTGTTGTTGTTGTTTCCGCCAGCGGTGATGGCTAAACCGCGGATCGTGGTGGACAAGCGCAACCGCGGAGTGCGTCTGACCTGCTCCGTCCACGGCTCCGACCTGCGCGTCTCCTGGCAGGTCAACGGGATCGGCGTTCCCTCGGGCCACCCTCTGTCCGTGTCCGCCGACAACCACACCCTGAGCATCCCCCTCGTCAGCGCGATCACCGCCGACAACTACACCTGCCTGGTGTCCGGGCCTGGCCTCTGTGGGCAGCAAGCCAGCCACCAACTGCTGGCTCCGTCACCGGGTAAGACAACAACAACGACAACAACAACGACGTTGATAGAGTGCCTTTCACGTCGGGAGGAACAGTTAGGTTGGGACCCGAGCAATGGGTGGGGGTGGGTTGGGGGGAGGTGGGGGGTAGGTGGGTAGGGTAGGGGGAAGAAGAGTTGGACAAGGGTGGTGGGGTGGGGGAGGGGGGTGAGAGTCAGGAGGCCAACGGTCAAAGTGGAAGGTCTCGAGACCGGCCTTGAAGGAGGGAAGGCAGGAAGGGAGGAGAAGGGATTGGGGAATGGAGTTCCAGAGGGGGTGGGGTGGGGTGGGTGGGGGGGCGGCGGGGCAGAGACTCAACAGTGAAAGGCGTAATTCTGTAACCAGGGGTCACAGTGTTAAAATGAAGGGTCAGCCTTTTAGAACAGAATTGAGGAAACATTTCTTCACTCAGAGGGTAGTGACTGTATGGAGTTCACTCCCCCAGAAGGCTGTAGATGCTCAGTCCTTGAACATTTTCAAGGCTGAGACTGATAGATTTTTGAAAAATAGAGGGATTAGAGGATATGGGGATAGGGCAAGTAATCAAAGTTAGGTGAGAAGATCAGCCATGATCTTATTGAATGGCGGGGCAGGCTTGAGGGGCTGAATGGCCTACTCCTGCCCCTAATTCTTATGTTCTTATGTAAATGTCATTTGGATTGATTGATGTTTGATAGGTGTGGTCTCACCAGGGCCCTGTACAGGCGCAGCAAGACTTCCCTACTCTAACCCTTTTGTAATGAACACCAACATACCGTTAGCCTTCCTAACTGCTTGCTGTACCTGCGAACTAACTTTTTGTGACTGGTGACCCGAATCCGCTCAACTATCGGAGGCCGTGCCTTCAGCCACTACTCCCCTCCCTCACTCCCTTCGCCTCGCTCCCCCCCATTCCCCCCCACCCCCCCACCCCATCCCCCCTCTCTTCCCAGTTTCAGGTCTCAGCCAAAGACCTTCTCTTTGACCGCGCCTTCAGTCACCTTTCTCCCCTGGCTCGCTCCCCGGGATCTGTTACTGTGAAGCGCTCCGAGACACCGTCCGGCGTGGAGTGAAGGAGGGCGCGAGATAAATCGATGTTGTTGTTGTACAAGGAAACGCGAGTCCCTCTGAACACTAACACTATCTGGTTCTCTCCCCTTCCTTGACAATAATCCGCGTTTCTGTTTTGACTAGAATGGGACAAGTGGAAGACAGTGATCAGTATCTTGACTTTTATCCCCTGGTTGATGATTACAGCTCGGCCTGAAGACCTCAGTAAGTCTCTGCCCTCCCCCTCACTGCCCCCCGACCCCCTCACTGCCCATTCTCTCTCACTCATTTCCTCTCTCTCTCTCTCTCTCTCTCTCTCTCATGCTCTGCTCTCGCACTCTCTCTCTCTTGCACTCCCTCTCTCTCGCACTCTCTCTCTCTCCCTCTCTCTCACGCTCCCACTCTCGCGCGCTCATCCCTCCCTCCCTCCCTCCCTCCCTCCCTCCCTCCCTCCCCA